>JAGKTI010004740.1:34724-48736 GCA_018397915.1 Birgus latro | reverse complement strand
GACCCAATCGTTCCGTGACTAAGAACAGACTGAGCTCTCATTTGAATGCTCGACGCGGCACGGGTGGGAGCTGCGCGCGCATGCGCAATGGGCCCGGAGCAAAGCCCGACAACTAAAAATTATTGTACATATTAATTTGCTCCTCACAAAATCACTGGATGTCACGATTTAACAACGTGATTTTACAATGAAGAAAATTCGTGACAGTGGGCAATGAGAAAGCTAAGGTTGGAAGAGTGGCTGGTTAGGGTGGTTATGGCCATGTACGTGGGTGCCTGCACCCAGGTAAGAGTGAATGGAGCTTTGAGTGATGAGTTTTCCGTAAATGTTGGTGTGCATCAGGGGTCAGTTTTCAGTCCCTTGTTGTTTGTCATGGTGCTTGAAGCCCTCTTGCGTGACTTCAGAGATGGACTCCCATGGGAGATGTTGTATGCTGATGATTTGGTGTTGATTGCAGAGAATGAAAAGGAGGCGGAGGAAAGTTTTAAGAAGTGTAGAGATGGTATGGGGTACAAGGGCTTAAGGGTAAATGCAGTTAAAACAAAAGTGATGATATCTAGGGTTGGTAGCAGTACATTCAGAGGAGAGGGAGAGTGGCCATGTGCAGTTTGCCACAAGGGTGTGGGAAGTAATTCCATCTTGTGTAGTGTTTGTGATAAATGGGTGCACAAGAGATGTAGTGGTATTAGAGGTAGACTGCGAGATGATGCTGATTTCATGTGTGCGGCGTGTCGGGGAGAGCAGGTGGAGATTGTTAGGGTGAGAGGGTTGAACTTGCAGGTGAGTCTCTTGAGTGTGTGGAGGAGTTTCGTTATTTGGGAGACATGTTATGTGCCGGAGGTGGGGCTGGATTTAGCTCAGTTGCTAGGGTGGGAAGTGGTTGGGAGAAGTTCTGGGAGCTGTTGCCTCTCCTGACATTGAGAGGACTCTCCTTATGTGCTAAGGGGTCTTTGTATGCAGCATGTGTTAGGAGTGTGATTCTGTATGGTAGTGAGACCTGGGCAGTAAAGGAAGAGGATATTCGCAGGTTTAAATGTACAGAAATGACAATGATTAGGTGGATGTGCAGTGTGTCCGTGCGTGCAAGGCCTGGGGGTGCTGGGTTTACGATGGAAGAGTTGAGGTATTAGTGTTGTGATGAGGAGAGGTAGGCTGAGGTGGTTTGGACATGTGGAAAGGATGGGGGATGATAATTGGGTACAGAGGGTGAGAGGTGTCAATATTGGGGGAGGGGTAGACCGAGAAAGACATGGGACGAGGTCATTAAGTGTGACTTAAGGGTTAAGTGACTGAACAGGGAGGCTGCCAGGGATCGACCAGCGTGGAGAGCCGCATTAGGTGACCATGGCCGACGCATGCAAGCATGTTGGAGCCTTCAAAAACAAAACAAAACAAAACAAAATGAAATCTATAAAACAATTTGGGTTCATTTGTCAATTATACTTTTTTCAAAGTTCCTTTCTTCCTCTCTACAAATTCTTGTATATTCATTTCTAGTTCTTTTATATTCTTCTTTTCTTCTCTTATTACCTCTCTTTCTCCATTTGTTCCATGCCATGTCCCTTTCTTTTTTCGCTATCATACTCGTTCTGTTAAACCACTCCTTTTTCGTGTTTTCTTTCCCACTTACTCTTGGAACATATTTTTCCACTCCTGAAAAATAGAGGTCTAGAAAGATATCCCACTTCCTCTGAATCTCTCTCTTGTTTCTCTGAATTTTCTCCAATCTGCATTTTCAAAAAATTTTCTCAATTCTGTAAAGTTTGCTTTCCCAAAGTTATATCTTCCCTGTCAGACTAGGCAAACCACACTCACCGGCCTCACAACACGAACTCCCCAGGCCCCCAGCTGCATACCGCGGGACCCTTCCGATGACGTCATCACTCGTGACTAAGCAGGTGTGTGTGCGTGCACACACACTAACAGCAATATGCACTAACACTCTCGTCCTCTCTTCTTAATTTGACAAAAGATTTCAAGGATGAAGCTGGATGGTCTGTTTGCGTCTGGTACACACATGTGTCCAATACATAGACTTTTGTGTGAGTACCATCAACACCCAATACGCACTATGCATCCAATACATATACTTTTGTTTAATTACTATCAAGACCCAGTCTGGGGCCACATGCCGATATGTGATGTCTCTTGAAGTATTATAAACTTTATAGTCTCGGCTGACTGC
The DNA here is from genome assembly GCA_018397915.1 of Birgus latro. NCBI lineage: Eukaryota > Metazoa > Arthropoda > Malacostraca > Decapoda > Coenobitidae > Birgus > Birgus latro. The sequence goes on along the minus strand of JAGKTI010004740.1, from coordinate 46,551 downwards.
TGCACGCAACCGCTCGGTCGAGGCAGCTTTCTTGGTGAGACAATTAGCCAGTTGTTGTGATGTATCCACCCAAGATACTTCAACAATCTCCCCACGCTCCAACATGTCTTGTAATACAGCAATGTCAATGCGCAATCTCCTATCTTTTACGCTCCTACAGGATTAAAGGGCGTCCACCGGACTCTTGTTGTCGACGAAACACTTTATTTTGATCTTTCCACATCCAGAAACCTCATGCAATATGTTGGCGAGATATACAGCAGTCTCAGCACATTCAAGCAGTGCCAACGCCTCAGCAGATAAGGTAGATTTGACGACCCTCCTGATCATTCTTGTCTGCCAGAATATAGGACATCTTGCCTCACTAGTATCTCGTAGGCAGATCACAAAACTTCCCTGAGAAACATTGCCTACAAGGTTGGCAAATGAGGCATCTGAAAAGCACTCTATATGACAGTCCTCGATCGGCCCCATTCTTGGAATGTATAGCTTCATGTTGTCAGTCTTCACCTTTGAGATCACCTTATTGAGTCTAAGCAAATCCGCTACAGTAGCTCGGTTGCTAGTCACATTCAACTCACACACATCAAAGGCAATATCTGGCCGAGTGTGTGTGTAGCAGTCCAGTTGAGTTGCCCAATTAATGCTCGGTACTCCGTTTTTCTCAGACTCGGACAGCTTTCCTGATTTTACTGCTGCACGATGTTTACTCAGCGTGACTGGTTTCAAAGATGAAGCATACTGGAAATGGTCAAGCGTTATGCTGCCATCAGTGTTGGAGATGACACTGAGACCAACATATTTGAAGGCTTTTGATTCTGAACTGCCGATGAGGAATATTTGACTCAAACAGTTTATCACTTGCTGTTCTAACTCATGTGTACCAGCTCAAAGGAAGTCGTCGACGTAGATGCATACAATGCCTTCGACTTTGCCACTATTGCTCCAAGAGAACAGCGCTGAATCCAGTGATGACAGTCCGAGATTCAGCAATTGATCTTTTACGCACAGATACCAATGCCTAGCATCATCACAAAGGCCGTAAACAGTTTTCTTTAGTCTCCATAACTTACCATTTGCATATTCAGGCAGAGGATGTAAATGAACAACTCTTTCAGTGTTGTTACCTTGCAAGTAGGCAGCTTTCAGTCCATAGTGTGGCAATCCCACTGGTTGGTGGAGGCCAAAGAAAGTGCCAAACGCACTGCTTCTTTTGAACAAGTAGGCGAGTCTTTTTGGAAATCCACTTTGTCTTCCTCAAATCCTCTGGTGACTAAGCGGGCCTTAATAATAGGCTTTCCATTTTTCAGTTTTTCCGTCACAACCCATCGAACCGTTATGGCACCTTGCCCAACATCATCTACTTCCTCATACACATTATTATTCTGCCAGTTTGTAATTCCATTTTCCTTAGCGCATAATATGGCCTCAGAGTTGAAAAGAACAAGCATTTCTGCGTCATCATCAACCATTTCCCATTCGCTAAGATCCTTCTGCAAACCTATCCAATCAATGCTGCCGTCAGAGTCCCTCTTCAAATTGTAGCAGTGTTTGTACTTTCCAGTGGCTTTACCTGCCCGACTCATGATCCTTCCAGACACCAACTCTCCACTTTCTGAATGTATTCCCTTTGTACGTTGACCAACAGAAACTTTGGGAGGCTGATTAATCGGATTAGAATCTGTGGGAGGCTCATCAATCTGAACCACACCATCTTCCGACTCGTCATCTGGTGGATAGTCATTCAACACTTGCAAAAGATCGTCATTAGGCTTCTCCAGGACAACGTTGTTCTTCTCATAACTGCTGACATCACTTTCAACTGTAGTATCTTGCTCTGGCGCACGCGCTAGATGACACACATGCACTCGCTCATAGACACCACCGTGTTTCACCAGAATTTGTTTCCCATCTCTGCCTATTACAATTCCAGGACCGTGCCACTCATGACTGTTATTTCTTTTGTAGAAGACTTCATCTCCATTTAGGATGTCGTTTAAGTCACTCGAACATATGTTGTTCCGCAGAGCCCTTGCCAAATGTTCATCTGATTCAATCTTTATAAACTCTTGTCTTGCTAAATGAAGAGCGTTCAAATTGTCTCTCACAGTGTTCGATGGTGATGAAGGTTCCAAGGCAGGAGGATCATTTGCGTACGCATTAGGCAGGCCAGGGTTTTGACCAAAAACAAGTTGGTTAGGAGATAAGCCTTCGTAGTTGTTGAGAGCATTTCTTGCCGATACTGCCCATGCCAAGGCCACATCCAATTCACACTGGCTATCAGCCATTATCTTCCTAATTATGTCACCAGTGACTGCATTTTGACGCTCACAGACTCCGTTGCTCCAAGGACTCTCTGCAGACGTTGTCATGATCTTGATATTGAAGGCCTCTCCCAATGCTCACATTTTCGCATTGTTGAATTCACAGCCATTGTCTGTAAGAGTTTTTCTAGGTGCGCCAAACACAACAATCCAGCTCCGAAATATTCCTTTGATAATGGTGGGCGCACACTTATCCGCAATTACTATCACATTACAATACCTGGTTGCCACATCAACAAGGACTAAGAAATAATGCCATCCCCAAGCTTTCAAATCCATGGCTATGGCTTCGTTAAACTTAGACACCATGGGCAAACTGACTATGGGTCTGGGCTTGGTGTTCTTAAATCTGCAACAGACTGTACAAGCATCAGATACAGCCTTGATAGCCCGCTCCAGTTCTGAACTTTTAATCCCCGCATCTGTGATCAGTTTAATTAATTTCGCTGATGTTGGGTGTCCAAATTGCCTGTGAAGCTTCAAAGCGTTTTTTTCTACATCACCCCTTAGAGATGCCAGCATGATTGTTTCACAAAATTCACGCCCTAGTCATAAAGAAATTGGAAGCAAGTAATGGCCTGAAGATGAGGACTTCAAATCAATGATAGTTCCACAAATTTGACCTGGTCACTTCCAAAGTTAATCAACATTTTTGCTTTTTTCATGGAACATTTACTCAACAACAAGGGAATATTGCAGTGCACAAATCAGTCACGATGGTTGCATGCATATTTCCAGTGTAGCAGGGCAGAGTAACATGTTTGAGGGAAGAAACTGTGACACCATCAGCAAAAGTAAACGTCGAGGATGACGCTTCTTCTCTTATAGCTTCACGTACGTAATCAGTGAGCTCACTTAGATAGTAATTGATCCATTCAACTCCACATACAGTTGTAGAGCACCCTGTGTCTAGAACAGCACATCCCTTAGATTCTTCTACTAGAGTCTGTAACTTACCTCTACTAGCGGCATCATCCGCATAGCCCTTAAATAACGACAGATGCACTGTTTCAGAATTTTCTTCTCGACTGCCGTCGTTTTCATATACAATACATCCAGACAGTCACGTGCCCAATGAAGTCTAGAATCACATACGAAACACCTCGATACCTTTCCGTCAGACCCAAGTGGGTTCTGCCTCCTGCCGGTGGATGAGCGTTGGGGAATTCTAGCAGATACAGTTGCATATCGGCCACCACCACGACCTCGATCACATACTGCACCACCCCGCAACATTCTCCGTCCTTGTCGAGTACCTCTAACATAAAACGTTTCCTCACCCCCAACTTCGTCACTCCAAAATACTGGTTCGCCTTTCACCTCCCTGGTGGACACCGATGCATCATTCTGCCTGCCAATTTCACCAGCAAAAATACGAATCAGGGCAGATTTTGTGTTTTCTTATGTCACCTCAGTTATCGCAGACATCACTAGTTGTTGCTCACTGTCTGAAAGTTTGCATGCAACTAAGAGCATAAAAGCCATCTCAGAATTTGGCAGTGCCTCTTCCTGCTTTGTAAATTTGAAATAAACATGCTCAAATTCTGCCATGAACTCACGAATGTTCATATCACCGGCTCTTCTGAGGTTGTGCAATTCATAAAAAGCTGCAAACTGTCGACTTCTTTTGTCCACAAGAAATAAACTGTTTAATTTTTTCAGCAAGGTCCGAACACCATCCTCCTTCTTCAAAACAGTCGCATCAACCTCCGAAGATGCCACCCTCGCACTTCCAGACAATGACAGGTGAATAACTAAGGCTTGTTTTTCTTTGGGTAAGTCTGTCAGTTCGCACCAAATGTCGATGTCCTTTTTCTAGCTCTCATAAGCAGAATCATTTTCAAGTTTTGGAGGCCACTTAGTCGAACACGACGCCATTTTTTCTAACTATGCTCTGCTACCAGTGTCAGACTAAGCAAACCACACTCACCGGCCTCACAACGCGAACTCCCCAGGCCCCCAGCTGCATACTGCAGGACCCTTCCGATGACATCATCACTCGTGATTTAGCAGGTGTGTTAGCGCGCACACACACTAACAGCAATGTGCACTAACATTCCCTGCCTATAAAGCTCGTCTCTTGGCACAACGTTCCCTATTATCTGGAACTCAGTGACCACATGATCACTTTTCCCATAAGACATAGATATTTCAAGGATTCAGTTACATCAGGTTCTTTGGTTAGCAGTAAATCTAATCTTGCTGGTGTGTCATCACCTCGGAATCGTGTCTCTTCTTTGACCCACTGCATCATTACATTTTCATTACAGTGTTTAACATTGTAGTGCCCCACGAATCTTTGCCTCCTCCTGTGTCCCATTCCTCCCAGTTTACCTCTTTACAATTAAAATCACCCATTAGAATTATATTGTTGCTTTTCTCAATCTTTTTCTGTAGATAACGAAACATGTCTGACAACATCTCCTTGTATTCATCATCAATCCATGCTCTTGTCTTTGGTGGATCATAAACTACTGCTATATTTCTCTTACAGTTCTCTCCAGTTTCTACTTTCATGTTTATCACTTTGGCCCTATCCTCTCTCATTTCCACAGAATCTACACTTAAGTTGTTCTTCACTGCTATCATCACCCCTCCTCCCATTTTATCTTTTCTGTCTCTTCTCCACAATTTGTATTTGCCATCTCTCATATGGATATCAGTATTCTCCCTTAACTTAGTCTCTACAAAGCACATAACATCAGGTTCATGTACCCTCAAGAAATCGTTGATTTCTAACGTTGCCGATATTAACCCATCAGCATTAGTGTACGCCACTTTCAAACTTTTTCATTATTGTGGGGAAGAGTAAAGTGATGGTCTTCGAGAGAAGTGAAGCCAGTGAGTGTACAGTGAGATTGGATGGGAAGGATATGGAGAATGTGAGTGAATTTAAGTACTTGGGCAGTGTGATGAGTAAGGATGGTAGTCTGGAGGGTGAAGTGCTCGAAAGGGTGCAGCAGGTAAGGATGGTTGGTGGTTCGTTGAAAGCAGTGATAAGAAACAGGGAGGTGAGCATGGAAGTGAAAAAGTTGTTACATGACAGTATTGTGATACCAACTCTGACATATGGAAGTGAAGCTTGGACCCTGTTGGAAGGACAGAAGTCAAGAGTGAGAGCAGTGGAAATGAGTTATTTGAGAGGAGCATGTGGAGTCACATGGAGAGACAGACTAACAAATGAGGAAGTGAAGAAGCATTGTGGTGTGGTTGAGGATGTGATGGGAAGCGTTAGGAGAAACACGTTAAGGTGGTTTGGGCATGTGGAGAGGATGGAGAGTGAAAGATTGACGAGGAGAGTGTATGTGAGTGAGGTGGAGGGGGCGAGAGGGAGGGGGAGGCCGAGGATGAGATGGAGGGATGGAGTGGAGAGGTATATGAGAGAGGGGGGTGTGAGTTGGGAGCGTGGTAGTGAAATGGCAGGGGACAGAGTGACATGGAGGCGATTTGTTTGTGGCCACCCCGTTCGGGATTGAGGCGTCTGGCAATAGATAGATAGATAGACTTATACCCTCTTCTCTCCTTTCTGGTCCATTACTCTTCAATAAAACACTGTCTCCTCCTCCTCCGTTCTCTGTTCGTTTTTTGCCTTAGCTTCCTTTATTAACTCCTTTATTTTTCATTTGCATCTCTCCTTAGCCAAACATTTTTGAACCCCTCTTTGTCTGCTAATTTCCATGTCCTGTTCATGATTTCATTTACTATTACCTGGGACTTGACCTTCACCTTCAGTGGCCTCACCTCTCCTTCCTCATACTTACCTAACCTAAACACTTCTTCAGTCTCTTCTTGGGCTTCGTTGTTACCCTCTATGACTGCTGATATTATTTCTTTAACTTTACTCAATTCTTCTTTTTCTCTTTCAGATCTTATTGTCATATGCTTTTCTTTTACCCGTAATTTTTACTCATTTTTTCTTATCTGCTACATCCCTGACTAAAGATTCTCTACTTTTCAGTACCCTAACCACTTCGTTCTCCACCTTTTCCTTCCTTTGTTGTTCTATAATCTTTTTCAAATTTACATTCCCTTCCTCCTGAATTTTCTTCCACCCCTTATGTTGCTCCTTGATTTCCTTAATATGTTCATCTTGCATCCTTGATTTTGAATCATACTCATCTAATTTACTTTTCATTCTGTATCTTTCTTCTTCCAACCTCTTGTTTCCCCTCTTGAGCGGTTTTATTTCATTTGTGGCAGATTCATTACTCACTTTTAATTCCGTGACTTCTCTTTCTTGTTTCGCACTGCGTGTGCAAACTTTTTCCAGCTTGTTCTGTAAAACCTTGATCTCTCTCTCCTGTTCTAAAGTCTGCTCCTGCAGCTCTCTAATTACTACCCATACCTTTTTTAATTCCTGGACATTCCTCTCTACTGTTTTTTCTGCTCCTGCTAGTCTTGTTTGATTCAGTTTTGTACTTCCATTTCCCACATCTTCGTCGGAGAAGCCCACAAATTCCCTTTTGCTAGATGTAAACAAACTGCCGCCGCTTTCCACCATGATACAACCATTTGGAAACTTTTCTGTTCCACTGTATCTTGTTCTCTTTGTCCTGAAACCTGCTGTTTTTTTTTTAAACTAATGTCCGACGGGACCACCACTCACGCACTCATTCACATAATCACAATAGGCTGGTCTCCTTTTGCCGCTGATTCAGCGATTATTTCCCTGCAATCCAGGAAGACGTCTGTCTCCGTCGGCGACGTGTGTATGGACACATGGGTTTTTGTTTGTTTGTTTGTGCGTTCTTACCTTACCTAATTGTTCTTACCTAATTGTATCTTTACAGGAATGAGTCAAGCTCATACTTTTCTGTCTTAAACCATTTTCATCATGCATCTCCTTATGTTATGAATTGTTTTGGCACACACTATTTCATTCAGTAGTGCATTCCACTGATCAATTGCCCTATTTGGGAAACTAAATTTCCTTACGTCTTTATCACCTTTCTTTTTATGCAGTTTTTTGCAGTGTCCTCTTGCTGACGCTTCCCCATAGGTTATATACTGTATTCATTTATGGCTATTTTTGCCTTCCCTGATATGCATTCATATAGCATTATCATGTCTTCTCTTTTCCTTCTCTTCCGTAGTGTTGGCAGATTCAGTTTTTCTAGTCTTTCTTCATAGCTTAGATCCCTTAAGCTTGGTACCTATCTTGTAGCAGCCCTTTGAACCCTTTGTGTGTGTGTGTGTGTGTGTCCAAAGCAGTGCATCCAACACGTGAGGCCTGAGGTGGCCTTTGTTACCGTTTTTGCTTTACTGTCACTGTTATAATCCATTAATTTATTGCTGCAGCGTGTTGATTGTGATATTCTTTTAACTTATCCAAGTGTTCTGTGTTTGTATTAGTAGTGGGATCAAGAGTGTTAAGCATGAAATCAGCTTGAGATGTAACTGTCAGTTAAGAATGTCTAGAGGAGTGGGGGATGGTAGGGGTATGGGGGAGGGTTGGGAGCTGGGGGGGTGGAGGCAGGTGGAGCTCGTTTCGTTCCCCCCTCTCCTCTTCCCTGGTTATACAGGGGTAGGAAAGGGGTGCCCCTGGACAGAAATTAGTGATTGTGAGTGTACATCTTTTTTCATATCTAACTACATACAGTATTTCTCTTTACAGGTACTAAAATAAATGATACTGTAGTTGAACATAAAAAATTACTGCAACACAGTACTGTACTGTACTGCACAGTACATCATGAAGCAAGTTGTAATATAATGGGTCCATAGATAATGGGGTATTGTGAGGTAAACTAGTCCGCGATAGCGTCGCTGCACCTCTTCTTCAATACCATCGTCTTTCTTTTGCTATTTTTCGAGTCTTAGGCTACTTTTCCCATCATTTTCAAGCAGCAGACTTTTTCAAGCAACCAACACCCGTCCCCCCCTATTAGTCTGTTGATTGGAGGGTCGACTGTAATTAGGTGTACAAACCTATATGGTGATAAAGATTAAAATATTTTCTAATTAAAATTGCCGATTAGGTCCAAGATCGAATCGATGATTGCGTGTTTACCTCAGTCAGCTGATGAGTGTGGTTGGTTCACCATGTGGTGTTCCATTCCTTGTTCATTTTCCTCTTTTTTCCTCAGCTTTCTGATCTTCTATAATACTTTCCACATTCTCGTCAACAACTGTCTAAACAACCATTCTTAGGGTTGTAGCAAAATACCGCTCTTGTGTCCGTTATTATTATTGTTATTGTGTCATTGTTATTATTTTATGTTCTGTGTATGTTAGTTTTGTTGGTATAGGTATGCTCTAGAATATCGGATTAATTGCCAGACAATATTGGAGAATTCAGACAAAGTATGGTAATAGTCCAGGGAATGGTATGTGGGGCCCTACCAGGTGAGTAAACTAGGTGAGTACTTTTGCGATTCCCGGACTTTTGCCATTCCCAGACTGGTCTCCCCCTCTTTTAGTCCGGGAAATCGAGGGTCGAGTGTGTGCTGCTATAACAACAGTCTGGGAGGAGCTGCTCACAACACAATCGTCATGCAGGAAATGAGAGCAAGCAACAGGGGTCTCTGGTGGACGTAGGGTAAACAAACCAGCCTGACACGGCGGCGCATCGGGCTGTTCATGCCCGTCTGCCTGGAAATTTTTCGCATGACCATAATTTCGAAACAGACAGAAGCGTTTTGTATGGATAATGGGAAGAAATGTATGAATAATCGTTTGGAACAGCCAGATCACAGCGTCCTGGTAATGGATGGTCCGGGTAATGGACGTCCGGATAATTGAGAGGTTACTATACAGTGGGGCTGCTCGGGTAGCGTTTTTTTGGGTAGCGAATCCATGGGTAGCAACAGGAAAGAAACTATCTCATAGCGATTAATGCTGCACAGTTAGCGAAAATCCGCTAGGCATTTACCACGTAGCGAGCAGGTGGGCAGAGTTGCCAAAGTCGGAACCTGATTCAAAAGCAATACTGGTCGAATATCATCTGATCTGATCTTAATGCTGATGGTGTATGCAAGCCGACCTTCATTTGTAGCGGGCAATGGGCTGAGTTGCTAAAGTCGGACCCTGGTAACACTGACAGTGAGTGCGAGTCTATCCTCATGCTGATGGTGCACAGTTAGTGAAAATCCGCTAGGCATTTAACATGTAGCTAGCAGGTGGGCAGAGTTGCCCGGGTCGGAACCTGATTCAAAAGCAGTACTGGGCGAATATCAAATGATCTGATCTGAATGCTGATGGTACATGAGAGCTGATCTTCATTTGTAGTGGGTGGATGGGCAGAGTTGCCAAGGTCGGACCCTGGTAACACAGACAGTGAGTGCAAGTCTATCCTCAGTCAGTTCATTGACCCATTGCTTATCCATGAGCCGTGTGTTCATTCAACCCTCAGTCTCTCCATTGTTAAAGTTTTTTGTGACCTTCCATTTATTGTCTGGGGACTGAGTGCTCTATCATGTCTTCAACTTCGGTGGCTGCCCTCTGTTCAGCTCGAGGAGGACCTATAAGATGGTTGGGAAGATGAGGAAACAGAGCCCCATCACATCGAGAATGAAGTTTGTTTGCATGTGTTACGACGTGAGGGACAAAAGAAAGATGAGGGATGAGAGATGGGGAGTGAGCAGAGTCAGGTTTGTGGTCGCCAGGTTGCTGCAGTATAATATCCAAGCACGACAGTAATTTCAACAATAAATAGCAAAAATGATTTAAAAGTTGTTTATCCATTAGCATGTTAAGTTTATTTTATTAGTGTTCACAGTAGGAATTTAGGGTTTCGTTGGAGTGTATTACTACAGGTATTTATTTTTTAGCGGCTCTAGCAGGGATGAGAGAGGGAGAGTGAGCAGAGTCAGGGCACGATGACCGTCTACAACAGCAGCTATAGAACGACCAGAAAGGAAGCTAGAGATGAAGGCACAGATAGAAGGATAGAAACCGTAGGAGGGCAGTTTGGAAATTAAAGATTTATGCCAGACTCGATCGAAAGCCTTTGAGATGTCAAGTGCAATGACAAAGCTTTCGCCAAAGTCCCGAAAGGAGGATGACCAAGAGTCTGAAAGGTAGGTGAGAAGATCGCCAGTGGAGCGTCCCTGACGGAACCCATACTGACGATCAGAAAGAAGGTTGTGACAGGAAAGGTGCTTTAAAATTTTTCTGTTAAGAATTGGCTCGAAAACTTTTGATACGCAGGATGTTAAAGCAATTGGACGATAGTTAGAGGGTTGGGAATGGTCACCCTTCTTTGGGACTGACTGAATGAGAGCAAACTTCCAGCAAGAAGGAAAGGTACAAGATGAGAGACAAAGGCGAAAGAGTTTACCTAGGCAGGGTGTAAGCACAGAAGCACAGTTTTTGAGGACAACAGGAGGGACTCCATCAGGACCGTATGCCTTTTTAGTATTGAGGCCAGTAATGGCAGAGAACACATCAGCTGAAGAAATTTTAATGTCAGATAATAGGAAGTCAGAGGGGGGAAGTGATGGAGGAATAGCACCGGAATCGTCTAAGGTGGAATTGGAGGAGAAAGTCTGAGCAAAGAGATCTGCTTTATCAGTAGAAGAAATAGCTACTGAGCCATCAGAGTAGAAAAGAGGAGGGAAGGATGATGAGGTAAAGTTGTTAGAAAGGTTTTTGGCAAGGTGCCAGAAGGAGCGAGAAGAATTCGAGTTGGAGAGTTGGGAACATTTAGAACGGATGAAATTGTTTTAAGCAGAGCGAAGAACAGACTTAGCACGATTCCGGGCAGAAATATATAAAAGGTGTGATTTAGGGGTGGGTTGGCTCCGGTACCTCTTATAGGCCCTCTCCTTGTTGTGGACAGCATTAGAACAAGCGTGATTAAACCAAGGCTTTCTTGCATTAGTCAGAGGATATGAGAAAGGAATGTATGCTTCTATGCCTGAGAGAATAACCTCTGTAACGCGCAAGGCACACTCAGATGGCTCCCGGCCATGGAAGCAATAATCATTCCATGGAAAATCAAAGAAGTACTGCCTGAGGGCCTCCCAATCTCCAGCTCCAAAGTGCCACAGGCGGCGTTTCTTTGGAGGTTCCACAGGCCGTACTGGAGCGATTGGACATGTTAAGGTAATAAGATTGTGATCGGAGGAGCCCAACAGAGAGAAAAGATGAACAGTGTAAGCAGAAGGATTAGTTGTTAGGAAAAGGTCAAGTATGTTGGAACTCTCTCCAAGGCGGTCAGGGATACGGGTAGGGTGCTGTACAAGCTGCTCTAGGTCATTAAGGATAGAAAAGATGTAGGTTTGTTCACCAGGTGGATCAGTTAAAGGAGAGGAGAGCCAAAGGTGGTGGTGAACATTGAAATCTCCTAGAATGGAGATTTCAGAGAAAGGAGAAATGAATAGAATGTGTTCCATTGTAGAAGTAAGATAGTCAAAGAATTTTTGATAGTCAGTAGAATTAGGAGATAAGTAAACAGCACAGATATATTTAGTCAGAGAATGACAGGAAAGCCGAAGCCAGAGAGCAGAGAATTCAGAAGAATCAAGTTCAGGAACACGAGAGCAAGATAGATCGTTGCGTAC
>JAGKTI010004740.1:0-29856 GCA_018397915.1 Birgus latro | reverse complement strand
TTTTTTTTTTTTTTTTTTTTTTTATGTGTCCGACTCTGGGCATAGGCTTCACAGCCTGCTATCAAGGCCCAGTCGTCCTCCTACAATCTACATGTCACCACTTCGGCGCTTAACACCCACCGTCCATATTGAATACATGCTAGGGCTGTCTCATACAGGACTGGTGTATTGGTATTAGCGGGGTTATTTTTACGACATGTCGGCGGGTCTTCTGGTAGATCAGTAAAGCCTGATTTAATGAAATTCAAATCCTTAAACTGTTCCCTGCACCAGCGAGGATTCGAACCTGGGTCCCACGGGACCACAAGCCAACTCTCTACCGATCGAGCTACCGCCTCCCCTTATAAGATTAAACTGCCTCCAGTGTTGTGCTACACTTAACCCTTTGCACTCTAATTTCTAATTTTTTAACACTGTAAATTCCCGTGTGGTCTACTGGTGAGGTATTGCAGTTTATTCACTGTTTATTCACAAAAACGAGCATGTTCAGCAGCCATTGCGAGGAGCACTTACTCCCGATGGCAGTTAGGTGGTAACTGGGGAGGGGAGGGAAGCAGGGGACCGCTATCTATGCGCCAAAACACAGCAGGTCAGTGCTGCGTGCCAAGTTCAAAGTTACAGTTCAAAAAATTTTGGATTTATTTTGGATATTTTGCATTTTGGGGGCATTTTTGGGTTCCGAAGGCCCCAGCCCAAAATGTCCGGGAATTGGGTGTCTGGGTCTTACAGGGATTACTGTATTATCATGTCCACCTACCACACATTATCATGTTATTAAAATCTTGTCAAAGAATCAGCAGTCACTAGAAAGTTTTTCCCTACCGCTTCATTGCAACTTTTAAGAGTGAATGGTCAGTAGATAAGGAAATGGTTATGGTTGTTCATTTTATACACACAGCATGTGTTCAAGCAGATATTTCCTCATCAGACCTCTCCCTTTGCCTACTCCAAGTTGGAACGAATACAGGATTCCACTAGTTATGGTGCTTTTCTTTAATAATTGAGAATATCAAATATGGTCTGTTGTTGTTTATGGTTGCAGAATCTTGGTATCTCTTGCAATTTACTTTTTTTTTTTTTTTTTGAAGGAGAAGGAGAAGAAGTAGAAGAACCTCCCAAAATTTCAGTATACTTTAATAAAAAAACAGCAAAACCTCTAAGAAATGGTGATAAGGAATGTACTGGTGGAATGAAACTGTATTATTTTAATATTTATTTGCTTCTTCTGTCATTCTTTCCTTCATTATTTCCTCATCCTTCTGCTTGTGGGTGACTCTACACTGAGTGACAAGCCAGATGGTTTCCTGTACACCAGGAAACCATTAACTACGCTGGGTGGTAACCGTATAGCCAAATTTTGGTGCCTAGTGTTTTAATGGGTAATTATTGCACTCCAATCGGATTGAGCCAGTGAAGGTTTATATCCAAGGGGTGGTTGGGGTTTATTGCTCATATAATGCCACTCAGGGATGAGTGAGGCTGGTCACCCTCATCTTAAATGTCAGGACCAACTTGCCTAGCCCCAGGCTTCTATGCTCCTCTGTGGGTCGACATAGGATTGGATGATGGATGGATGGATTTATTTCATACTGTATTATCATTTTGATAGAAGTTGTGGTAGGTGGCAGTACCCATCATCCACTAACTCAGTGTAGTGTTGCCTTGTGGTCTCTACACTGAATGACATGCCAAGTGCGTTCCTATACCCAGGTAACCATTTACTGTGCTGGGTGGTAACCACATAACCGGAGTTTCTGGCAGCGTTAAGTTTCCTCCAGATACCCATGTCTAAAATCAGTAAATTATGGCAAACGTTTTGGTGAGCATATGAGGACCCAATACCTGCCTAGGGTGCCAAACAAATGGGCTGATTCGCATGACCCTGTGGAATGTGAGAGGTGTGAATGAGGAGAGTATGAGGGTGGAAATGGTGAATGCATTCAAGAGTGCAAGATATGCCGTGATGACATTGTGTGAAACTTAGATGAAATGGTGTGAAGTGGAGGAGTGGGAAAGTGTAAAGTGTGTAAGGTTGGGCATGAATGGGCGAGGAAGATGAAAGAGAGGAGTTGCTTTGTTGATGAATGAAGTGTGGCAGAGTGGAATGAGAGATTACAAATGTGTCAGCTCAAGATGTACAGTTATGTATGTCAAGTTCAAGTTTGAGATGGTGAGAGCGACTGATTGTAGCGTATGCACCATGTAGGGACAGGAGTAAGACAGAGAAAGATAGGTTTTGGGGTGAGCTGGATGAATTAGTAGAAATGCCCAGGAGTTATAAAGTGACTGTAATGGACGATATGAATGGTAGAGTAGGCACTGGTCCAGTAAATGATATAATGGGTAATTGAGTTCCAGGAGAGAATGATAATGGGAAGTGACTGAAGGGCATGTGTCAGGAAAGGAGTTTGTGCATTTGTAATTCTTATTTTAAACACAAAGATTCACATAAAATATGTGGTATAGAGGGAATGGAGATCATGTTGAAAGGAGCCTGATTGATTATGCGCTTGTAGAGAAGTCAATGCTGGATAGTCTTGCTGATACGAGGCAGTGAGAGGAAGATGTGAAGGTTTGTCAGATCATATGATTGTGGTATCAAGATCAGGCTAAGAGGAGTGAAGTGGACCAAGAGAGAGAGGAGCTGCCAGGGAGAGAGACTGAAAGTAGAGAAGCTGAGTTTCAAAGAAATGGCACATGAATATAGGGCCAAAGTAGGGGAGGAGTTAGGATCAGTGAATTGGAATGAAATGAAATTGATCTGGACAGCTTGTGGAATGATATTGGGATTGCTTAGTTAGGAATGATAAACCAGTGTGTGGTGTGACAAGAGTAACAACAAAGAAGAAAGGTAGGGTATGATGATATGAAGAGGTTAAGAGAGCAGTGGAGGAAAAGAGGAAGAAGTGGCTAGAGTAGACAGGGGTTCAGTTGAAATAAGAACTGAATATACTTAAAGGAAGAAGCACGTAAAGAGACTAGTGAAGAGGAAAAAGGAAGAGGTAAATGATGGTCTTGGAAGAAAAATGAATGCAAATTACTCTGAAAATAGAAAGTTATTCTGGAAAGAGGTGCAGAAATGTAGAAGGGACAGTGGAAAGAAATGTAGAAGTGACAGAGGAAAGAAATGTAGAAATGACAGAGGAAAGAAATGTGAAAGTGTGAAGGATGTAAGTGGCAGATTATTAACCCATGGGGATGAAGTGAGGAGATGGAAAGAATATTTTGAAAGTGTAATGAATGGGAATGGAGAGAGCACAGCGACTGTTAACATGATTGGTTTTGGGGGTGTACAGTGCCAGGAAACGTGACACTTGCAGAGATGAAGAACACTGTGAAGCGGCTGATAACCAGCTGAGGTTGATGAGGTGTATGCATAGACGATTAAGTGTGGTGGAGAGAGAAGAATGAAGTGCTTGTTGGAGATATGTAAGTATGCATAAATGAGTGAGACTGTGCCATTAGAGTGGAAAAAGGCAGTGATTTTACCCTTGTACAGAAATAAAGGTGAGCGAAGTGAGTGCAAGAATTATTGGCACATAAGTCTGTTGAGTGTGGTATGGAAGGTATATGGAAGAATTATTATAGAGATATCAGAAGTCCTAGTGAGTGATGAACAGGGTGGCTTGAAGAACACTGTGAAGCGGCTGATAACCAGCTGAGGTTGATGAGGTGTATGCATAGACGATTAAGTGTAGTGGAGAGAGAAGAATGAAGTGCTTGTTGGAGATATGTAAGAATGCATAAATGAGTGAGACTGTGCCATTAGAGTGGAAAAAGGCAGTGATTGTACCCCTGTACAGAAATAAAGGTGAGCGAAGTGAATGCAAGAATTATCGGCACATAAGTCTGTTGAGTGTGGTAGGGAAGGTATATGGAAGAATTATTATTGAGATATCAGAAGTCCTAGTGAGTGATGAACAGGGTGGCTTTAAGAGTGGCAGAGGATGTGTGGATCAAATATTTGATGTAAGACAGATAATGGAGAAGTCATGTGAGAAGGACTGTAAGGTGTTTTTGGCATTTATGGATCAGGAAAATGCATATGACAGAGTAGACAGAGAAGGATTGTGGAAGGTTTTGCACATGCCTGGTGTAGATGGTTAGCTGCTAGGTGTCATCAAAAGTTTTTATGGTGGGAGTGAGGCATGTGTAAGGGCAAATGGGCATCTAAGTGAATGGTTCACGATCAGTATGGACGTGCAAAAAGGTTGTGGGATGTCCCCATGGTTGTTCAGTATATATATGATTGGGGTGGTGAGAGAAGTAAAAACATGAATAATGGAGAGAGGGATGGCATTGGTAATAAATGGTGATGGATGGAATATCTCAAATTTGTTAAATACTGACGATGCAGTGCTACTTGCAAATGCCAGACATGAGCTTGGTAGACTAGTGCAGAGTTTTGTAGATGACTGTGAGCATTGTGCCTTGAAATGAAATGTAGAAAAGAGTAAAGTGATGGTTATTGAGAGAGAAGGTGACTCCCAGTGTGATGTTACAGTGAATGAAGAGAGATTGGAATTGGTGAGAGAGTTCAAATACCTGGGTACAGTGATAGAAATGAGAGGAAACTGTGCAAAAGAAGTGGAAAATAGAGTGACACATGGAAGGAAAGTAGCTGGTGTTATGAAGGCCTTGATAAAAAACAGAAGCTTGAGAGTTGCAGCTGCTCGAGGCTTACATGAAGTAGTGTTAGTGCCCGTTTTAACATAAGGATGTGAGACTGGTGTGTAGCTTGAAAATGAAAAGTCTAGAGTAAGAGCAGTGGAGATGGGACTGCTGAGAAATGTATGTGAAATACAGACAGTGGATAGGACACGGAATAATGTGATTCATGAACGATGCGGAGTGAGGAAGTCTGTGGACACCAGAATTGAGGAGACTGTACTGAGATGGTTTGGTCATGTGGAGAGAATGGATGACAATAGAGTGGTGAAAAAGGTATATGTGAGCGAACTTGAGGGAGGGAGGAGGCGAGGTAGGACAAGAAGAAGGTGGAGGGATATGGTGGATGAGAGTGTGAGGAAGAGAGGTTTGAAAGTTGGTGAGGCCAAGGG
The DNA here is from genome assembly GCA_018397915.1 of Birgus latro. NCBI lineage: Eukaryota > Metazoa > Arthropoda > Malacostraca > Decapoda > Coenobitidae > Birgus > Birgus latro. The sequence goes on along the minus strand of JAGKTI010004740.1, from coordinate 24,796 downwards.
ACTGACAAGAGACCGAGCTGGCTGGATGAATTTTGCATGGAGAAGCGCATAACCAGGGATTTGGCACCCCTTTTAACGTGACAGCTTTCGGACTGAGATTGACTGTCAGGTAGGTATGTTGTATGTAAAGCTACAGAAAGTGGTGAAATTTTTTTAGCCTTTCTGATGAGCCAGGATTCCGTGGGCTTGAATGATGAGTGAATGGAAGCGTGGCCCATTGAACTGGGCAGACTTAGGCTGTCTGGACGTTACTACTCTTCTCCCTGCCCTCGGGTGGGAAAGGAGGTTCCTGATGATGATTATGAACTTTGCATAACCATGTATAGGCATGGCCTCTTCCATGTCATGTCCATAAAGCTGGTCTTGCTTAAAGTAACATAAAATAAAATACTGTGTACATCGAGCAGCGTGGAGAGCCACCATTAGGTGACCAAGGCCGACGCATGCAAGCATGTTGGAGCCTTCAAAAACGAAACGAAACAAAACGATCAGGCCCTCATTTTATGATGAACCAGTATGCAAGGAGTTGCTTATACAATGACTAATAAGGTATAGTAGTAGTAGTTTTCTTTTTTTAATAGTTTGTATTTTTGTTCATATCCCTTATCACACCTCACTGGTCAGTGTATGAATGCTATTTTTGCCATTTTTGTGTAGGAGGAGGCTGTAGCACGGGCCAAACAGGGTAGTACTCCCGAGGGGAATACTGGTGGAATGGGAATACTGGTGATAGGGAGAGCTGGAGCTCCTGTTTCACTAGTTACCTAACCATCCCCCTTTGCTGAACTTTTCAGTGTGACAGTAACATGGGGAGTAGACCAGCATACTCTCCCAAACATTTCCTTTAACTATCCTATACACTACACCACATGCGCATTACATATTACACAACGTATCCCATTACGTTACAGGGGTTGACGCCAGCAAGGGCATGCGGCCAGCCCCCGCTACCTAGTGGCGGACTTTGGGGGGAAGCTTGACTGGGGTTCCGCCGGCATAGATCATGGGTCCGGGGCGAGATGGGGCTCGAACCTGTGCTAGAGGGTACAGGGCATTGCGGTTCCCAGGCTGCCGCTTCCGCTCAATAGAGAGGGGCCCAAACCTGGGAGTAGCGCCCCAGGAGGCTGCCCTATCATTGGGTGTATAATGGCGGGGCAGTTGCAGTGCCAAGCCACGCTTGGAGGGTGTCCCTGCAGCTGTCCTGGCAGGGTGCCCTGAGGCCACTACCCCAGCCACTGGTAAGCTGGTGGGCTAGGGGTCCCAGATCCATTGCCTGGACCAGATCCATTGCCTGGACCTGGGTCTGTGCACTGGGTCGGGCCTTTGGAATGTTTCTATCTATCTATTGCCAGACGCCTCAATCCCGAACGGGGTGGCCACAAACAAATCGCCTCCATGTCACTCTGTCCCCTGCTATTTCACTACCATGCTCCCAACTCACACCCCCCTCTCTCATATACCTCTCCACTCCATCCCTCCATCTCATCCTTGGCCTCCCCCTCCCTCTCGCCCCCTCCACCTCACTCACATACACTCTCCTCGTCAATCCTTCACTCTCCATCCTCTCCACATGCCCAAACCACCTTAACGTGTTTCTCCTAACGCTTCCCATCACGTCCTCAACCACACCACAACGCTCCTTCACTTCCTCATTTGTTAGTCTGTCTCTCCATGTGACTCCACATGCTCCTCTCAAATAACTCATTTCCACTGCTCTCACTCTTGACTTCTGTCCTTCCAACAGGGTCCAAGCTTCACTTCCATATGTCAGAGTTGGTATCACAATACTGTCATGTAACAACTTTTTTACCCCCCTTTATCTTACCGACTATGACTATGAACAAAAACAAGCACCAAAGCAAGCCTGAGGACAGCAAATCACCCAGGGGGTTTAGGGTGGGTTTGTGGAATGTGGGAAGTTTGAGAGGAAGAGCAGGGGAAGTTGTTGAGGCATTCAGTAGGAGGTGGGTGGATGTGGCATGTTTGCAGGAAGTCCGGTACAGGGGTGGATCAGCCAGAAAGATTGTTGTGAAGGATTGCTACTATAAGTTGTTTTGGCAGGGGGGAACTGACGGATATGGGGGTGTGGGTGTGTTGGTTGCAGAGAAATGGGTGGAATATGTCATGAATGTTATGAGAGTAAGTGATAGGATATTAGTAGTGAAAATTTTGGTCGGGCAGAGGTTGGTTTCAGTTATGTCGGCATATGCTCCACAGGTGCGATTGGATGACGCAGAGAAGGATAGATTTTGGGATGATTTAATACGTGTAGTGAGTGTTATGGGTGATGATGAGGTAGTGGTTCTGGGAGGGGATTTAAATGGTCATGTGGGTGAAGCATCTCAAGGTTATGAAGGAGTCCATGGAGGATGTGCGTATGGTGTGAGGAATGCGGAAGGGGAAAGAATACTCGAGTTTGGGGAGGCTATGGACATGATTGTGTGCAACACACATTTTAGGAAAAGAATCAGCCAGTTGATTACGTATGAGTCCGGGGGAATTAGTAGTCAGATAGATTATTTTCTGGTCAGGAGGGTTGATAGGAGATTATTGAGGGATGTTAAAGTTATAGGAAGTGAGGAGTGTGTGCAGCAGCACAAACTGTTGATTTGTGACATGGTGCTTAAGGATCGAGTGATGAGAAGGAGGACATATGTACCTAGGAGGAAAATATGGAAGCTGGGAAACCAATCAGTAAGGGATGCCTTTTATAGTGAGATGAGGAGAGTGGTGGCTGAACAGGAAGCCGTAGATAGAGGCGTTAATGAACAGTATAGAGCCCTTAAGAACAATCTCTTGAGAGTTACCGATACAATATGCAGTTGGACAAGAGGCCCACCAAGACATAAAGTAACTTGGTGGTGGGATGAGGGTGTAGAAGCTGCAGTTAAGGAGAAAAGAAGGCTTTTCCGGGAATGGAAGAAGGGTGGTAACAGGGAGGAGTACTTGGCTGCCAAGCGCAGGGCTAGAAGAGAGGTATACAGAGCGAAGTCTGAGTCACAGAGACTTTTACTTGATAATCTAAATCATGGAGAAAGGAAAAATATGATTTTTAGGGTGGCAAATCAGGTGAAGAGGGATAATTGGGACATTGTAGGTGAGCAGTGTGTGAAGAATGATGATGGAAGGGTGGTGGTGAGCAGTGAGGATATTAAAGATGCATGGAGAGAGCATTATAGCCGATTGTTGAATAAGGAGTTTGATTGGGATAGAGAAGGTTTGGAGCCTGCTGATCCAGTGTTTGGCCCTTGGCCTTTGATTGACGCTGCAACTGTGAGTCAGGCAATAGGCAGGATGCAGGTGGGGAAGGCGGCAGGTGTGTCTGGGTTGACTGCCGAAATGTTGAAGGCCTCAGGAGATACTGGGGTGAGTTTAGTCACTGACCTGATAAATAGGATTATATATGAGTGGGTTGTCCCAGATGATTGGCTGAGGAGTGTAATTGTAAATGTGTACAAAGGAAAGGGTGATGCCCTGGAAAGGGGACATTACAGAGGTATAAAGCTCTTAGATCAGATAATGAAAGTAATGGAGAGAGTTCTAGAAGGTATGATTAGAGAAAGAGTGAATATCGATGAGATGCAGTTTGGGTTTATGCCAGGCAGGGGGACCACTGATGCCATATTCATTGTTCGACAGCTTCGTTTCGTTTCGTTTTTGAAGGCTCCAACATGCTTGCATGTGTCGGCCTTGGTCACCTAGTGGCGGCTCTCCACGCTGCTCGATCTCTGGCAGCCTCCCTATTCAGTCCCTAAACCCTTAAGTCACATTTAATGACCTCGTCCCATGTCATTCTCGGTCTACCCCTCCCAACCCCTCCCCCAGTATTAACACTTCTCGCCTTCTGTACCCAATTATCATCCCCTATCCTCTCCACATGTCCAAACCACCTCAGCCTACCTCTCCTCATCACAACACCAATACACTCCAGTCCCATCCTACCTTTCAACTCTTCTATCGTAAACCCAGCCCCCCCAGGCCTTGCACGCAGGGACGCACTGCACATCCACCTAATCATATATATATACTGGAAAGAAAATGGAATTGTATTTTGTTTTTGTTGATTTGGAAAAGGCCTTTGACAGAGTTCCTAGAGAGGTGGTGAAGTGAGCAATGAGAAAGCTAGGGTTGGAAGAGTGGCTGGTTAGGGTGGTTATGGCCATGTACATGGGTGCTCACACCCAGGTAAGGGTGAATGGAGCTTTGAGTGATGAGTTTTCCGTGAATGTTGGTGTGCATCAGGGGTCAGTTTTGAGTCCCTTGTTGTTTATCATTGTGCTTGAAGCCCTCTCACGTGACTTCAGAGATGGACTCCCATGAGAGATGTTGTATGCTGATGATTTGGTGTTGATTGCGGAGAATGAAAAGGAGGCGGAGGAAAGATTTAAGAAGTGGAGAGATGGTATGGGGCACAAGGGCTTGAGGGGGAATGCAGATAAAACAAAAGTGATGATATCTAGGGTTGGTGGCGGTACAATCAGAAAAGAGGGAGAGTGGCCCTGTGCAGTTTGCCACAAGGGTGTGGGAAGCAATTCCACCTTGTGTAGTGTTTGTGATAAGTGGGTGCACAAGAGATGTAGTGGTATTAGAGGTAGACTGCGAGATGATGCTGATTTCATGTGTGCGGCGTGTCGGGGAGAGCAGGTGGAGATTGTTAGGAGTGAGAGGGTTGAACTTGCAGGTGAGTCTCTTGAGTGTGTGGTGGAGTTTCGTTATTTGGGAGACATGTTATGTGCCGGAGGTGGGGCTGAAGTTAGCTACGTTGCTAGGGTGAGAAGTGGTTGGAAGAAGTTCAGGGAGCTGTTGCCTCTCCTGGCATTGAGAGGACTCTCCTTACGTGCTAAGGGGTCTTTGTATGCAGCTTGTGTTAGGAGTGTGATGCTGTTTGGTAGTGAGACCTGGGCAGTAAAGGAAGAGGATATTCGCAGGTTTAAATGTACAGAAATGATAATGATTAGGTGGATGTGCAGTGCGTCCCTGCGTGCAAGGCCTGGGGGGACTGGGTTTACGATGGAAGAGTTGAGAGGTAGGATGGGACTGGAGTGTATTGGTGTTGTGATGAGGAGATGTTGGCTGAGGTGGTTTGGACATGTGGAGAGGATGGGGGATGATAATTGGGTACAGAGGGTGAGAGGTGTTAATACTGGGGGAGGGGTAGACCGAGAAAGACATGGGACGAGGTCATTAAGTGTGACTTAGGGTTAAGGGACTGAACAGGGAGGCTGCCAGGGATCGAGCAACGTGGAGAGCCGCCATTAGGTGACCAAGGCCAACACATGCAAGCATGTTGGAGCCTTCAAAAACGAAAACAAAAACAATTCACCGACATACAAGTTTACAGTCATTTTGTTGAAAAATGGCCTTTGAACATGGTTACTAGTGGTTGTGTCAGTGTCAGTAATGGAACACTAGTGTGGTGTTGGAGTTCAATCAGAAAATGAAGTGAAATATCCACTAGTTTTTGCAAGTTGGAGACAAATTTTTAAACGTTTTTGTGTGATCGATGGAGGTGCCCATCATCCTGTCACTCATTGTAGTGAGACTCTATTCCAGGGTAACTCAGCATTGAGTAACAAGCCAGATTATTTCATGTACACCAGGAAATCATTTAATACACTGCACGGTAACCTTATAGCCAACCAATACGTGTTCCCTGCGTGTAAACAAGTGGGTTGGCGGAGGGTTTTACCCCCTTCCCAGAAAACAACTGAAAAGATGGACAAAATGCCTCAGACCAGGACAGACTAACAGTTGACGACCAAGGACAGTATAAAGGACATGGTACAGATTTCAGCATGGAATGTAAGGGGTGCAAATGATCAGATGAAAGAGAGAGAGGTTGTCCAGGTGCTTGAAGGTGCAAAAGTGGACATAAGTGGAGTGGCTGAGACTAAATGGAGAGGTGAAAGTCTGAGAGAGTGGGAGTATAGATGGGGTATATGTGTGGGAGTAGGTGAGTCTGAAATGGCAGAAGAAGGTGTATGTATTACTGTGTGCAAGGGATGGTAGGAGAATGTACGAGATTATGGATCAGTTGGTTCAAGAATTGTGTGGGTAAGATTGAAAGTAGGAATACAAACATGGGCGATTCTTTGCGTATATGCGCCAGCAGAAGACCGTGCGAGCAGAGTGAGAGAAGAGTTCTGCTCAGTTGTGGATGTGTGCATGGAAAAGTTTGGGAGGAATGAGAGAGTGTTTTTTATTGGAGATATGAATGGAAAAGTAGGGAATATGAAGGTGGATGGAGTAGTTGGTGAGTGGGATGTGCCTGCAGAAGTGGATGAGAACGGCAGTGCTCTAGTGGACATTTGTGCAGGGAGGGGGTTGGTGATAGCCAATATCCTGTTCAGGCACAAAATGATCCACAGGTATACATGGTGAGTGATGAGAAAGGTGTGTGGTGAACTGAATGAATGGATGGCAATGATTGATTATGTGTATGTCGAGAGACTGGGAAGGTATGTAATGGATGCAAGAGCATACATAGGTTGGGGTAGTGGACTTTCTGACTGCCACTTGGTGGTGGTGAAAGTCAGGATACAAGTGCAATGGATGAATAGAAGGAGAGATGGATAAGAGGAAGTAGTTTATTCAATGAGGGTAGAAAGGTTGCAAGAGGATGGAAAAATGGCAGAATATAAGAGAGAAGTCAAGGAGCAACTGGGTAAATATGATTTGGAGCAGATGGGGAAGGTGGGAGGTGTGTGCAAAACATTCACAGAAGAAATTTGTGCAGCATGTGAGGTGGTGTGTGGGGTGAAGAGACTTCCTCCTTTGTCAGTCTGTCTCTCCACGTAACTCCACATACTCCTCTCAAGTAACTCATTTCCACTGCTCTCACTCTTTGCTTGTGTCCTTCCAACAGGGTCCAAGCTTCACTTCCATACATTAGGGTTGGTATCACAATACTGTCATGCAGTGACTTCTTTACTTCCATTCTCACTTCCCTGTTCCTTATCACTGCTTTCAAGGAACCAGCAGCCTTTCTTCCCAGTTGTACCCTTTAAAGCACTTCACCCTCTAAACATCCATCCCTACTCATCACCCTACCCAAGTATAGTTATTCCTCATTTATCCGGACATAATAGAGCCAAAGGCATGTCCGGGTAGTGGCAACATCCGGTTAATGAACACTATTCCCCTACCATACCCAGACCCTACCTATATCCACCTCCAACCTATACCTAACAAATAAGTACAGTACCTCTGTTTTCCTGTCATTCAGGCATATTTAGACATCAAAACACAGATAGGAATATCCAAAGTAATGCTACCAGGGCTCTGTTTGGCGAGCCACAGCTCGCAAATGCCAGTATATTTTCTCTTTGGTGAACAAATTTTACATGCAAGTAGCCTTTCGGTGAGGAGAAAATACTTCTACTTCAAAACCCAGTAAACTACAAAATAAGTAAATCTCACTTAAATGAATAAAAAGCACATTGTGATCAACTATTAAGTCTTTCCTTGTCTCCATTGTGAATGTTTGAAAATACTCAGACAGTCAACAATATACACAAGCAACAAACCCCATTAAATGATTCTAATCATCACAGTGTGTAAATAAATAAATATATTTATTGCTCATACAATATTTCGGCTCGTAGTCAGTTTGGCTACTAAAAATTTATTTGGCTCTTAAATCTGAAACCATAGGAGCCAAGTGGCTCGCAACCGTCGGCAGTTAGCAAGAGCCCTAGCTAAATAGCAAGAAAACCATGCGGAAAAACCAGTGGAAACCAAAAAAAAAAAACACCCTACGTAAACTCTACTGCATGTACAGTACCTCTCCTTATTTTAGCAGTGTTTTCCAGTCATATTGCCATATTTTGACATCAGAACATACATAGGATTACCCAAAATAATTTCAGCACCAAGAAAACCATGCAATAAAAAAATCACTGAAAGCCTAAAAACACCCTACTCATACATGACTATGTACAGTACCCTTCCTAATTTTGGCACTGTTTTCAGTTCAATCTGTCACATTTAGACATCAAAACAGACATAGGAATATCCAAAGTAATGCTAAACACACTAAACACCAAGAAAACCATGAAGAGAAACCACTGAAAACAAAAAAAAACACCATACCTGCATACCACTGTATGTACAGTACTCCTAATTTTGGCACTGTTTTCATGTCAGTCTTCCATATTTAGACATCAAAACACACATAGAAATATCCAAAATAATGCAAACATCAAGAAAACCATGAAAAAAAAAAAACATTGAAAACCAAAAAACACCGAACCTATATGCCACAGTATGTACAGTACCTCTCCTAATTTTGGCACTGTTTTCTGGTCGGTCTGCCATATTTAGACATCAAAACACACACAGGAATATCCAAAGTAATGCTAAACACCAAGGAAGCAATGAAAAAAAAAAATGAAAACCAACAAAACACATGACCTATACACCCCTCCTAATTTTGGCACTGTTTTCAGGTCAGTCTACCATATTTACACATCAGAACACACATAGGAATATCCAAAGTAATGCTGAAGACCAAAAAAATCGTAAAAAAAAAATATGAAAACAAGAAAACACCCAACCTATGCACAACTGTATGTACAGTACGCCTCCTAATTTTGGCACTGTTTTCAGGTTAATCTGCCATATTGAGACATCAAAATGCACATAGGGTTGTCCATATTAATGCTAAACATGATGAAAACAATGCATAAACAACAAAAATCCACAAAAAAACTGACGGCTGTTTGAAAATCTGTTGTCTGTGACGAATAATTGCTCCTGGTGCTCAAAAAAAAATCCACGGCCAAATATACCACCGTAAGTTTGTTATATTGGTATAACTAGTATACCATCTTCTTCATTGGTGTTTATACTATAAGATAAGCTAATAAAAACACATAAAACTGATAAGTAAATGTACAAAAATGCAGCAGTAAAAAAGTGTTCAGGAGTAAAACTTCTATCTATCTATCTATTGCCAGACGCCTCAATCCCGAACGGGGTGGCCACAAACAAATCGCCTCCATGTCACTCTGTCCCCTGCCATTTCACTACCACGCTCCCAACTCACACCCCCCTCTCTCATATACCTCTCCACTCCATCCCTCCATCTCATCCTCGGCCTCCCCCTCCCTCTCGCCCCCTCCACCTCACTCACATACACTCTCCTCGTCAATCTTTCACTCTCCATCCTCTCCACATGCCCAAACCACCTTAACGTGTTTCTCCTAACGCTTCCCATCACGTCCTCAATCACACCACAACGCTCCTTCACTTCCTCATTTGTTAGTCTGTCTCTCCATGTGACTCCACATGCTCCTCTCAAATAACTCATTTCCACTGCTCTCACTCTTGACTTCTGTCCTTCCAACAGGGTCCAAGCTTCACTTCCATATGTCAGAGTTGGTATCACAATACTGTCATGTAACAACTTTTTCACTTCCATGCTCACCTTCCTGTTTCTTATCACTGCTTTCAACGAACCAGCAACCTTCCTTCCCTGCTGCACCCTTTCGAGCACTTCACCATCCTAGTTCAAAATTCTGCCAGCACCTTCCGAGAGTTAAGCATATGTTTAGATGCAGAATTTGATGAGCTTTCTCATGGATTTTGCAGAATTTTAATACAACCAATAGTACAGTAATCTCTCTACTATTCGGACGTCCAGTATTCGGATGCATCACTATTCGGACATCGTGGGCTGTCCGCCCCCCCCAAAATGCCCCAAAATTCGGGAAAAAAATCCGATTATTTTTTTACCGTGTCAGTTTGAATTTCCCACGTGCGCCGATAGGCTGTGTTTTCGCACGTGGCGCCTGTCTGTCCGTCCCATTTCCCGCTCCACTTCTGGCTCGTAAACACGCTCTGACAATTGCAGCCGAAGTGATTGGTTTTGTGGTGATACCCTACCTCCTGCAGGGCTTGATGCTGCTCTTCACCTTCTTCATCATGTGTGTGATGATGGCCCCGCCACCTGAGAAGAGGAACAAGGTGGTTCTGACTCTGGAGAAGAAGAGGGAGATATTGGAGAAGGTGGACGCCGGGTGGCCGACATCACGGATCCTCCGTGAGTTCAACCTCCCTCGCTCCACTTTGTTTGATATCAAGAAGTCCCGAGACAAACTACAGCAGTACACGGTTGATTTCGCTTCGAAGACCAGATGAAACGTGGAGAGGAAGGTGATGGTATCCAGACATCGACCGGTCCATGCTCATTTGGTATCAACAACAACGTGCTGCTGGTGTGTTGGTACGTGGAACGGAGCTGAAAGCTGCTGCTGAGAAGTTCGCAAGGCTACACGACACCCCGGACTTCAAGGCATCTGAAGGTTGGCTCTTCGCTTTCAAGTTACGACACGGACTTACCAACCATAAGACCCATGGCGAAGCTCTGGATGCTAACGACGAAGGAATAGAACAGTTTCGGCAGAAGGTGAGTGGCTTGATTGACAGGGAGGGCCTCACTCTCGGTCAAGTCTACAACGCTGATGAAACTGGCCTATTTTATCGTTCAATACCCACAAACACTCTCGCCGAGGAGGCGGAGAAGCATGTGCCTGGTCCAAAGCTCTCCAAGCATCGGGTGTCTGCTGTGTGCTGTGCAAATGCCAACGGCATGCACCGGCTCAAGCCCGTTTTTGTAGGCCGTGCAAAGCAGCCTAGGTGCCTTCGTGGGTTAATGGATGCCCTTCCTGTCGTGTGGTATCATTCTCTGAAGGCTTGGTTCACAACCAAGATCTTCAGAAATTGGTTTCACCAACACCTTGTCAAGGAGGTCATTCGTTATCAGACAGAGACACTGAAATTCCCACGAGACCATGTAAAGGCCCTCCTGATTCTAGACAATGCACCTGCGCATCCATCTGAGAAGGAGTTGGTGGCTGAGAATGGCCGCATAAGGTGTCTGTTTTTGCCACCTAATACGACTGCTCTCATCCAACCAGTGAACCAGGGAGTGATTGTGGCAATGAAGAGGCTCTACCAACGGAAGTTTTTGGACGAGGTGATGGTTGTGTACGAGGACGAAGACGATCGCAGGGAAGGACGAGACATGCGAGGACAAAAAACTGTCAAAAATCTTCGCCGATACAGCCTCAAGTCTGCCATCTACAACTGGGCCAGTGCATGGAAGGAAGTCTCTGTCAAGACTTTAGAAAATGGTTGGTCTCGGCTCCTTCATGGAAGTAGTGATGTACACGATTTTCTAGGTTTTGACGTGGATGACTTCCATGCAAGGCTTCGTGCGGGTGGAGACAATGTGGATGTCGACGAAGTGCGTGAGTGGTTGGATGACGACGAGGGCGATCCTGGGTATCAGATCATGTCTGATACCGAGATCGAATCTACTGTTGCTGGTCCGAGTACCCAGCAGGAAGATTCCGACGAGGACAGCGACGATGATGCGGACTCCTCACGGCTTGCCAGTACCCCAACCATCCCCAAGCTGAGCACACTCCGGGAATATGTGGAGTTCGTCCTTGACTACCTGGAACACCCGGACTGCGACAGGGAGATGGGGCCCTTGGGATTTGTTGGTGAAGTGCGAGCTTTCAGGCAGCACATCATTAATCGTCAGAATCGTCGTTGCTTGCATCAGTCCACCATTGACAGTTTTTTCAGGCCAGTCAACCCTGCCGTCGTCAACCCTCGCTCCACACCATCATCTCACCAAGACAGGCCTTCTAGCTCCGAGCCACAGCCCAGCACATCAGGCACGGCGGAGTCACCACTGGATGTTAGTTTGCGTCTATCTTCGGAGTCCTCTGCAGTGGATAGCGTATCACCACGTCCCACCAAGATGCCCCTACGCCGCCTCCGTCAGCTCATCTCGGACTCTAACAGCGACTAAATTCTCCAGGACTCATCACTAGACCACACAGGAATTTACTGTTATGTACAGTGCAGTGAAGTGATGTGATACGTTATGCAAAAGAAAACGTTGTGGAAAGTGCTGGTGAGAAGTGCTGGTGATTGTAAAGTGCAGCGGAAGTGCAAAGGTGTGAGAGTCGCAAGGTCTTCCTGTCAGAGTCTGAGATGATTGAGCGGGTTGTACATAAGGACGGCGGCATCTTTCTCGTAAGTACCCTAACTACATCAAAATTCCTTGTTTTGTTCTTTCCATATCATTAATCTCAGGCATAAACTGTGTGAAAGATGATTTCCATAATGATTTTCATGTCTAACCTGTTTTCATCATGCTGTAAATGTGTAAAAAAATTACCCTAAATGTTAATCATAATTTCCTGCTTTCAATTTAATTTTTTCATGCATGGGTTTTAAGTGCACCAGCTTTGAAAAAGGTGAATGCCTTTGATTTGTGTGCAAGATGATTACCATAAAGTTTTTCATGTCTAACCTGTTTTCATCATGCTGTAAATGTATAAAAAAATTACCCTAAATGTTAATCATAATTTCCTGCTTTCAATTTAATTTTTTCGTGCATGGTTTTTAAATGCACCAGCTTTGAAAAAGGTGAATGCCTTTGATTTGTGTGCAAGATGATTACCATAAAGATTTTCATGTCTAACCTGTTTTCATCATTCCGTAAATGTGTAAAAAAATTACCCTAAATGTTAATCATAATTTCCTGCTTTCAATTTAATTTTTTCATGCATGGTTTTTAAGTGCACCAGCTTTGAAAAAGGTGAATGAATGCCTTTGATTTGTGTGCAAGATGATTACCATAAAGATTTTCATGTCTAACCTGTTTTCATCATGCTGTAAATGTGTAAAAAAATTACCCTAAATGTTAATCATAATTTCCTGCTTTCAATTTAATTTTTTCATGCATGGTTTTTAAGTGCACCAGCTTTGAAAAAGGTGAATGCCATTGATTTTTTTTGAAAGATGATTACCATAAAGATTTTCATGTCTAACCTGTTTTCAGCATGCTGTAAATGGGTTAAAAAATTACCATAAATGTTAATCATAATTTCTAGCTTTCAATTTAATTTTTTCATGCGTGGTTTTTATGTGCACCAGGTATGAAAAAGGTGAATGCCAGTGAATTTCATGTCCGGTCATAACCTAACTTAACCTAACCAAACCTAACCTAACCAATTTTTTGGTAACAATTTACGTCATTTACTGTATTTGATGCTTTGTATCCATTAATTTAGTGCATACAATATGAGAAAAGATGATTTCCATGTCCGATACTTACTTATACTACGCTGACAAGTTCTGAGCACCTATGCCTTACTCACCTCTAAATCATCATTTTTTGGTTAAAATTCAATTAATTCATGCTTTGTGTGCATTATTTATGTGAAAAGGGACCTAAATAAGTGCTATACATGTCTGGTAGGGAGGTAGGAAGGTAGTTTTCTGATTTAGGTTATGTTAGATTAGGGTCATGAATGACCGGTGCTGGAGCTTCAGGACCAATATTCGGACAAAACCAGTGTCCGGACATGCCTTTGGCTCTGTTGCGTCGAGTAGTGGAGGGATTACTGTATTCGAATAAATCGTAACAAACTTTGAAAATTCATGAGTCATTGTTATCACCACAGAAGAGGATAGGGACAGAGAGAGTGAGTGGGGAGCTGGGAGGGTATGGAGGAGGGATGGGAAGGGGGGAGAAGTGAGGCTGTGGGCAGGATTCTCCTCCTGTCAACAGGTGGATGGGTACTTTTGCTGTACATTTACTCGTGGCCTGCGGTCTGTTAGACGCTGAGTGGCCATGTGGAAACACAACTTATTTGACCAGGGGACTTTCGACCTTTGGTAGAATGGTGGACGGCTGCTGTCGCCGATCATATACTCGTGGCTTGTGGTCTGTGTTCAATGGAGGTGGTGGTTGGGAAAGACTTAGCCCCCGTGGCTGTGCGATATTCAACATTCGGTGGGGAATGCGTACCGACATTTTGACACCACTTGCAGGTTACATTCATATTACTCAGGTGCTGGAGGTTCATTGGGAGTGGTAGGACAAGTGCACGACTGACCATTCAGTGCAGGGGCAGATGGACATCTTAGCTCTGGCTGTTGGTTACAGACTACTTCTTGCTCGTGGCTTGAGCCCAGTGGCCACAGTACTGAATGTCTGAATGTGTCGGCTGGCCAGCCAAAGTTCGGGGACTTTTTCGTCTGGATAATAGCAAGTAAATTCAGATAATGGTTTAATAGAGCCAAGACCCAGCATCCGGATAAGGAACACATCCAGATACTGAGCATCCAGATAAATGAGAGATTGCTGTAGTTAACGCACTCACATTTTCCATTTCCTCCTGATCTAACCTCGCCGTACATTCAGTGGCTTCATTTGTCTTGAAGACCATAACTTTATTCTTCTCTACATTCACCTTTAGGTTCCATTTCCTACGCACATTCCCAAATTCATTCACCAAGCCTTGCAGTTTCACTTCGTCTTTACCCGTGGATTGCGCAGTTACCTTTTTTTTATCCCACCCCATGGTGCACAAAAATTGAAAAAAAAAAAAAATAGTTTTTGTTTATTATAAACTTGAAGATAAACATCCAGGGCATCATCTGGTGGGGGGGGGAAATCTCTCTTTCTTCGTTTTTGTGTAGGGCTATGCGTAAGTTTGCGTAAGGGAGTAGTGAAAAAATAAATTTTTTAATTTTTTATTTATTTTGATTTTTATAAACATGAAGATAAACATCTAGGGCATCATTTGGTGAGAAAAAAAAGATCTCTCCATCTTTGCGCAGTGCCATGCATAAGTTTGCGTAGGGATGGAGTAGTTAGCGTTGATGCAAGCCAGCACAGCCTGAGCTGTGGCTCGCAGTTCACAGGTTAACAATACAGTATCATCCACAAACAGCAGTACATGGAGTTTCCAAATACTGCCTTCCCTCATTAGAGTCACTCCAGCGTCCACTGCCCTTCCTTGTACCTCTTATATAACCCGATCCGATCCATATACAGATTGAACAACCATGGAGATATGACACTTCTTGGTTTCAGTCCAACTTTCAGATAGAAAAATTCACTCAGTTCACTCTCCACATGCACTGCAGCCCCCTCATACATACTCTTCATGGCATTCAGCAACTTCCCATTTGTTCCATATGTTCTTAATACTTTCCACATTCCTCGTCTATCCACCCTGTCATATTTTTTCTACAAAGCCATGAAGACTGCATACAACTTCTTTCTCTTCTCTAGACTCTTTTCCACTATAGACCTAAGAATGAATATCTGATTTACACAACCTCTTCCCCTCCTAAAACCTCCCTGTTCTTCTCCAACTAATTCCTCTGTTTTTTCCATAACTCTGTCAATAAGTATCCTACTGTATACTTTTCATATTACACTAGGAAGACAAATGTCCCTAGAATTACCACACACTTCTTTTTTCCCTTTTCCTTTGTATGGGGAAATAATTATACCTGACTTCCAATCTTCCAGGACTGTGTCTTCCACCCAGGCCAATCTGCACATATTCCATATCTATTCTACTACTGTGTCTGCTGCATGCTTCATCATTTCACCACACACTACCGTAAAATACCCTAACTTCGGACATTTTTTATGTGTTTTAATGAATGACTGTTAAAATGGTGCAATTTTATCCCTGTTGGAGTCATGTGGTAGCCAGGCAGAGTACCTACTGAATCCATATAATAAAAAAAATTGGCCACGCTAAACTCCCCCCCCCCCAAAGTTAGGAAATTTGTTCCTAACTTCGGACAGCTCTTCCAGACTTCGGACATCCAGGTGTTTGCCCTTTAAACATGAAAATGATTCATAGCACCTGTCTCTGGACACACTGGCCAAACTTTGGAAACTTCAGAAGTTTTTAAAAAATGTCAAAAAAAATATTGGGTACTCGTGGCCCAAGTTATACATATATAAAGAGAAACATTCAAGAATATCTTCTTTTTTAAGCACATAATTTGAGATCACATTAAGATGCATCATATCACATTGTAGTGAGGTATTCTGGCCACAAATATAACTAAGAACTCTTCAGAAACTTTTTCAGTCGAAAAATTATATAAAAATGCATTGCATATATTCCAAACTGTAAAGGGAACTGATCTCTCCTAAACAAAACTTCACTTAATTATCAAGTAGCTACCTCACTGACTCAACAAATGCTTACTCAAATAACATAATCTAATGTTAAACACTTCAGACTGGTTCTAATGACACCCACACACCCACTAACTTGCACACAAATCAACAGACACACAGCACACACAGGCACATGTTATGAAGGCCTGTATAAATTACTGTAACTAAATAAATACAGTAGTATAATTTTTTCTTCAAAATAAAACTCATTACTGGTTAAGGCACCATACTGTAGCACCATACTGGCAATAACTTTGTTACTGGTAGTACTGACTATCTTCTTACAGATCCATATCAAATATTATTATCATTACTTAGGCCAAAGGTTCACATCTACATCAAAAATCATCCTTTTCTTGCGATCAAGTGTTGGTTCTGGTAACACCTTCAGTATGTGCTCTTTGTCTGTGTTACTGCTGTCATCAACCATTGGGTATACAAATGTGTGAGGTGTACCCTGACTGTGTTCGAGAAACCTGACATGTATTTCTGGTTTTACCCTAACAATGGCAGCAATATAATGCCTGTATCTGTCTTTCCTATCAAAGGGAACCTCACAACTACCCAATTTGAGGGAACAACTTTATCCCCAATAGTCTGGGTAGAGATGACTGTCTGGAATTTATTTGGCTGAAGTAATTTGTCTGTCCGAAGTTAGGAATTTTTTCTGAAAAATACAGAGATATTCATTAAAACAGTCACAGCAAGATTATGCTTGTATATATTTTAAAATAGTTTACTGCCCAGTACTTACAACACTTTTCCACATATAATCGTACTAATCACGTTCTTACAATTGAAACTGTTTGTTCTCTGTGAACAAAGTTTTGCAGGGTTAAAAAATATTGATTTTTTTTCCATTTGATTCATATATTTTTTCACCCACACATATTCAAGCTAGTTTAATAGGCCTTATACATAATAATCTTTGAAGATTGCCCTACCTACCCATATCATTATTATTTGCAAATATCACTTTCTCTTCCAAAAAACTTGAATTACTAAATTTTTTCGAACAATATCCGAAGTTTGGGCACTGTCCGAAGTTATGGTGTTTTACGGTACATCAGTTCGTAGGGCTTTCCCCATTTTGACTTTCCTCATTACTTCCACCACTTCCATCCTACTGATTTCTTCCTCTTTTCTCACCTCCCTCCTTCTCCCAGCCATTCCCCTGCCACTTATGCTTGCATTGCTTTCATTCTCCATGTTCAGCAATTCCTTAAAGTGTTCTCTTCATGTGCTCGCTTTTTCTCCCGTCTCCACTAGCACTCTACCATTTTTATCTTTCACTCCCCGACTTACTTCTTTATCGCTCTGTCTAATTCTCTTTGCCTCATTCCAGAACATTTTCTTAAATTCACACCACTTTACACTCAACTTCCTTCCAAATTCCTCATCTACTCTCTCCCAGCTCTCTCTTACTAGTCGTTTCACCTCTCTCTTCCTCTCTACTTATAACTCTCTCTTCCATCTGTCAACTTCCTCCACGCCCCTGTTTCTCATCCACTCACTATATGCTTTCTTTTCTGCCACAGCCTGTCTCACCTCTCCATTCCACCATGCTGTTCCTTGCACCCCCTTTCATCTTCTCATCACACCACCGACCACCTCACATGCTGCACAGATTTCTTCTGAGAATATCTTGCACATACACCTTGGCCCCAGTGAATGCACCTATATGGTGGATGGGCGAGTGTGTTCCATTTGATATCGTGCTAATTGATACACTAACATATAAGGGAAAATTCATTTGGTGGATGAGTGATGCAAACTTTTGGGGTTAAACTTTTAAACATTGATAATTGCCCTAGTATTTAATTCATTATCATCATCATCAATGGGACCTCCTTTCCCTCCCTAGGGCAGGGTGAGGAGTAGCACATCCAGACAGCCTAAGTTTACCCAGTCCAATGGGCCACACTTCCATTCACTCATCATCCAAGCCCTCAGAAGCCTGGCTCTATCTGATAAGACAAAAACATTCACCATATCCTGTAGCTTCACATGAATGTATCAGATAGAGTCATTCCACATGCGCTCATGTAAAAAGGGGTGCCAAATCCCTGCTCATGCACTTCTCACAACATTCATCCAGCCAGCTTGATCTCTTGTCAGTCCCCTAGCCTCACTGATTTCCATACCTCTCTTCTTCACACACTCATCCCATATCCTTCCACCTTCTCCTTGGCCTACCTCGCCTCCATCCTCCTTCAAATTCTCTCAGATATACCTCTTTCACCACTCTATTGTTATCCATTCTCTCCACATGACCATACCATCTCAATACACTCTCTTCAGTTCTGGTGTCCATGGACTTCCTCACTCCACATCTTTCACGGATCACATTATTTCATATCCTATCCACTCTCTGTACTCCATGTACATTCCTCAGCAGACCCATCTCCACTGCTGTTACTCTTTGTTTTCGTTTTTGAAGGCTCCAACATGCTTGCATGCGTCGGCCTTGGTCACCTAATGGCGGCTCTCCACGCTGCTCGATCCCTGGCAGCCTCCCTGTTCAATCCCTTAACCCTTAAGTCACACTTAATGACCTCGTCCCATGTCTTTCTCGGTCAACCCCTCCCAACCCCTCCCCCAATATTAACACTTCTCACCCTCTGTACCCAATTATCATCCCCCATCCTCTCCACATGTCCAAACCACCTCAGCCTACCTCTCCTCATCACAACACCAATACACTCCAGTCCCATCCTACCTCTCAACTCTTCCATCGTAAACCCAGCCCCCCCAGGCCTTGCACGCAGGGACGCCCTGCACATCCACCTAATCACTGTTATTTCTGCACGTTTAAACCTGCGAATATCCTCTTCCTTTACTGCCCAGGTCTCACTACCATACAGCATCACACTCCTAACACATGCTGCATACAAAGACCCCTTAGCATGTAAGGAGCGTCCTCTCAATGTCAGGAGAGGCAACAGCTCCCTGAACTTCTTCCAACCACTTCTCACCCTAGTAACCGAGCTAACTCCAGCCCCACCTCCGGCACATAACATGTCTCCCAAATAACGAAACTCCTCCACACACTCAAGATACTCACCCGCAAGTTCAACCCTCTCATGCCTAACAATCTCCACCTGCTCTCCCCGACACACCGCACACATGAAATCAGCATCATCTCGCAGTCTACCTCTAATACCACTACATCTCTTGTGCACCCATTTATCACAAACACTACACAAGATGGAATTACTTCCCACACCCTTGTGGCAAACTGCACATGGCCACTCTCCCTCTCCTCTGATTGTACCGCCACCAACCCTAGATATCATCACTTTTGTTTTATCTGCATTTACCCTTAAGCCCTTGTACCCCATACCATCTCTCCACTTCTTAAATCTTTCCTCCGCCTCCTTTTCATTCTCTGCAATCAACAAATCATCAGCATACAACATCTCCCATGGGAGTCCATCTCTGAAGTCATGTGAGAGGGCTTCAAGCACCATGATAAACAACAAGGGACTCAAAACTGACTCCTGATGCACACCAACATTCACGGAAAACTCATCACTCAAAGCTCCATTAACTCTTACCTGGGTGTGAGCACCCATGTACATGGCCATAACCACCCTAACCAGCCATTCTTCCAACCCTAGCTTTCTCATTGCCCACTTCACCACCTCTCTAGGGACTCTGTCAAAGGCCTTTTCCAAATCAACAAAAACAAAATACAATTCCCTTTTCTTTCCAATATATTTTTCCTGAAGCTGTCGAACAATGAATATGGCATCAGTGGTCCCCCTGCCTGGCATAAACCCAAACTGCATCTCATTGATATTCACTCTTTCTCTAATCATACCTTCTAGAACTCTCTCCATTATAATCTTTCATTATCTGATCTAAGAGCTTTATACCTCTGTAATGTCCCCTTTCCAGGGCATCACCCTTTCCTTTGTACACATTTACAATTACACTCTTCTGCCAGTCATCTGGGACAACACACTCATATATAATCCTATTTATCAGGTCAGTGACTAACCTCACCCCAGTATTTCCTGAGGCCTTCAACATTTCGGCAGTCAACCCAGACACACCTGCCGCCTTCCCCACCTGCATCCTGCCTATTGCCTCACTCACAGTAGCAGCGTCAATCAAAGGCCAAGGGCCAAACACTGGATCAGCTTGCTCCAAACCTTCTCTATCCCAATCAAACTCGTCATTCAGCAGTCGGCTATAATGCTTTCTCCATGCATCTTTAATATCCTCACTGTTCACCACCACCCTTCCATCATCATTCTTCACACACTGCTCACCTACAATGTCCCGATTATCCCTCTTCACCTGATTTGCCACCCTAAAAATCATATTTTTCCTTTCTCCATGATTTAGATTATCAAGTAAAAGTCTCTGTGACTCAGACTTCACCCTGTATACCTCTCTTCTAGCCCTGCGCTTGGCAGCCAAGTACTCCTCCCTGTTACCACCATTCTTTCATTCCCGAAAAGCCTTCTTTTCTCTTTAACTGCAGCTTCTACACCCTCATCCCACCACCAAGTTACTTTATGTCTTGGTGGGCCTCTTGTCCAACCGCATATTGCATCGGCAACTCTCAAGAGGTTGTTCTTAAGGGCTCTATACTGTTCATTAACGCTTCTATCTACGGCTTCCTGTTTAGCCACCACTCTCCTCATCTTACTTTATAAAAGCCATCCCTTACTGATTGGTTTCCCAGCTTCCATATTTTCCTCCTGGGTACATATGTCCTCCTTCTCATCACTCGTTCCTTAAGCACCATGTCACAAATCAACAGTTTGTGCTGCTGCACACACTCCTCGTTTCCTATATCTTTAACATCCCTCACTAATCTCCTATCAACCCTCCTGACCAGAAAATAATCTATCTGACTACTATTTCCCCCGGACTCGTACATAATCAACCGGCTGATTCTTTTCCTAAAATGTGTGTTGCACACAATCATATCCATAGCCTCCCCAAACTTGAGTATTCTTTCCCCTTCCTCATTCCTCACACCATATGCACATCCTCCATGGACTCCTTCATAAGCTTGAGCTGCTTCACCCACATGACCATTTAAATCCCCTCCCAGAACCACTACCTCATCATCACCCATACCACTCACTACACGTATTAAATCATCCCAAAATCTATCCTTCTCTGCGTCATCCAATCCTACCTATGGAGCATATGCCGATATAACTGAAATCATTTTCTGCCCGATCAGAATTTTCACTACGAATATCCTATCACTTACTCTCATAACATTCGTGACATAATCCACCCATTTCTCTGCAACCAACACACCCACACCCCCATATCCGTCAGTTCCCCCCTGCCAAAACAACTTATAGTAGCAATCCATCCCAACAATCTTTCTGGCTGATCCACCCCTGTACCGGACTTCCTGAAAACATGCCACATCCACCCACCTCTTACTGAATGCCTCAACGACTTCCCCTGCTCTTCCGCTCAAACTTCCCACATTCCATGAACCCACCCTAAACCCCCTGGGTGATTTGGTGTCCTCAGGCTTGCTTTGGTGCTTGTTTTTGTAGTTCATAGTCAGTAAGATGAAGGGGGGTAAACATTCCAAAGGCCCGACCCATTGCACAGACCCAGGTCCAGGCAATGGATCTGGGACCCCTAGCCCACCAGCTTACCAGTGGCTGTGGTAGTGGCCTCGGGACATCCTGCCAGGACAGCTGCAGGGTCACCCTCCAAGCACGGCTTGGCACTGCAACTGCCCCGCCATTGTAAACCCACTGATAGGGCAGCCTCCTGGGGCGCTACTTCCAGGTTCGGGCCCCTCTCTATTGAGCGGAAGCGGCAGCCTGGGAACCGCAATGCCCTGTACCCTCTAGCACAGGTTCAAGCCCCATCTCGCCTCGGACCCATGATCTATGCCGGCGGAACCCCAGTCAAGCCTCCCCCCAAAGTCCGCCACTAGGTAGCGGGGGGGAAAGTTTTCTGGCCGCATGCCCTTGCTGGCGTCAACCCCTGTAACTTAGTGGGATACGTTGTGTAATATGTAAAGCGCATGTGGTGTAGTGCATAGGATAGTTAGAGGAAATGTTTGGGAGAGTATGCTGGTCTACTCCCCATGTTACTGTCACACTGAAAAGGTCAGCAAAGGGGGATGGTTAGGTAGCTAGTGAAACAGGAGCTCCAGCTCTCCCTATCACCAGCATTCCCATCCCCCTCGGGAGTACTACCCTGTTCGCCCCGTGCTACAGCCTCCTTCTTTTCATTTTCATGCCACACCATAATCTCACATCCATATGTTAAAATTGGCACTATCACTTCTTCGTGTAAGCCTCATGCAGCTGCAACACTCAAACCTCTGTTTCTTATCAAGGCTTTAGTAGCCCCAGCTACTTTCCTTCCTTGTGTCACTCTACTTTGCACTTTTGCCCATTTTCCTCTCTTTTCTATCACTGTACCCAGGTATTTGAACTCTTTCACCAGTTCCAATCTCTCTCCATTCATTATAACATCACACTAGGATTCACCTTCTCTCTCAGTAACCATCACTTTACTCTTTTCTACATTTACTCTCAAGGTACGACACTCACAGACGTTAGCAAAATTCTGCACTAGTCTACCAAGTTCATGTGCAGTACTGTCATCAGCATACAAAAATTTAAGATACTCCTTCCATCACCATCCATTACCAAGGCCATCCCTCTCTCCATTACTCATGTTTTTATGTCTCTCATCACCCCATCCATATATGTATACTGTATTGAACAATTACAGGGACATCACACAACCTTGTTGCACGCCCACACTGATCGTGAACCATTGACTTAGATTCCCATTTACCTTTACACATGCTTCACTACCATTATAAAAACTCTTAACGGCATCTAGCAGCTTTCCATCTACACCGTACATGTGCAAAACCTACAATCCTTCTCTGTTTGCTTTGTTGTTTGCATTTTCCAGATCAATAAATGCCATAAACACCTTATTGTCCTTCTCACAAGCCTTCTCCTCTACCTGTCTTACTGCAGATATTTGATCCACACATCCTCTACCACTCCTAAAGCCACCCTTTTCATCGCTCACTAGGACTTCTGATATCTCTCCTACTTTCTCAATAATAATTCTTCAATAAGCCTTCCCCACCACACTCAGTAAACTTATGCTTAGTAGTTATTCTTATGCCTAGTACTGTACTTAAGAACAGTATAATTCATACCATATCACTGATTAATAATACTCACAATATAATAATAAAATAACTCTGATAATGTATAAATAGGGCAAGCTACCTTGACTCTGGTGGGATTATGCACATGGGATGGGGATGGGGTTCTGAGACTTATGGGAGGTTATTGAAGTCCAGCACCATCATCCTGTTCCACTTCCTCCTCCTCCTCATCATCATCCTCAGGATGGGCAGGCTCATCCCCAGAATTCCTCAGTTCATCAGCCTCCTTAATAAATCCTTCAAAGTCTAAGTCACTGATAACTGTCATGGCATTGTCCTTCTGGTGTGAAGGGTCTGGCTGAGGTTCCTGAGGTTGTGTGGGAGTGGTAATGAATCTTGTGATGAGCATCTGCCTCCTTTCATTCATTTTCGTGATGTGAATTTCCTTGTAGCTGCGAAACAGCTTATTCCTTCCCTGCACCATTTCAGTCTTCTTGACATTGGAGGACTCATTCTCAAGCAAACAATCCTTTAGGGCATCTGCAGCAGCCAAGATTCAGCTGATCTTCATCATGCAGAGCTCTCCTCGTGTTTCTGGTGGTGCTGGCATCGGTGTAACCTCCTCTTGTCTTGCCTTCTCTAATGCATCCTCGATACATGCTGCACTAATCACATCTTCTGTTGTGATGGCTTCACCACCATTGTTAATTTAAGTGATCTCTTCTGGTGTCTTCTCCCCAAACCCAGGAATTTTTTGTGCAGCCTGGGCAACTAAATCACCCAGCCCCTGGACTTCCCCACACTTATCCCCAGAGGTAATCAAGTGGGGGGTGATGCATCTTCACACATGGTGCACTGTTGCCAAATTTATATCCTCCTGTGCTTTGATCAAATTACCGATGGCATCCATCACTGTGAACCGCATCCAAAACTGGTGGACGGTCACTAGTTGGGAGTTGGTAATGTTGGCCTGTGGGTCAGGCTCGCCTCCTTCACACTGACACCAGGCTGAGGGTTGTCAATGTCACATCTTCATTCTCTGCCTCAGCCTCAGCAATAATCTGCTGGAGCTCCACCCCACTTTCTGTGCTTTCCCCAAGCAGGCAGTACACTCACAGTTGATAAAATGACAACATTGGCAATAAGCTCTTGATCCAGTGGCTGAACAAGAGATGTTGTGTTGAGGGTAGGAAGACAATCTTAACATTAGGGTGAAGATCAGCCAGGTAAGGTGGATGAGCAGGGTAGTTGTCCATTAGAAAAAAACTTTGAATGGCATTCCTAACTTCTGGCAATTCCACCACGCATCAGGCACGAAACAGCCAGGCAGTCGTGACTTGGTAGTTGAAGAGTTCATCCATCCATTTTGTGTGGTCTTCTAATACACAGGCACCTGACTGATATCAATAAGGGTTTGTAGCACCTAGGATGTTTGGTTTTGTAGACTGCTAATGGCTTCATTTTGTGTAATCCTGTTATATTGCAGCAGATCGTTCATCATCATCGTTCATTTTTGAAGGCTCCAACATGCCTGCATGTGTCGGCCTTGGTCACCTAATGGCGGCTCTCCATGCTGCTCGATCTCTGGCAGCCTCCCTATTCAGTCCCTTAACCCTTAAGTCACATTTAATGACCTCATCCCA
>JAGKTI010004739.1:0-48749 GCA_018397915.1 Birgus latro | reverse complement strand
TAAATGTTCAGTGTGGTGACATCCTTCTGTTTATTCTTGCAATCTCCCAAGGTCATTGTTCAACCTTAGAATGACTTCTCGTACCGACGGAGTTAGCGATGGCACTAACTTTTCCAGTTCGAAGAGTGTTTCCTAAGCGATATAAAACAGAATTAAGACTTCAAGATATGAACATATATTTATATACTGATAAGGTTACCTGATGTAGGTATTGGTCTCCCATCCTTCCAGACTTCAACAGTCATCCCTGGCCGAACACTATTCTCACTCTCATGAAACAAAGAGCAGGGACACCTCCAGGGACCGAATTCTCGTGAATGCATGGCAGATTATCATTATACTTTTCCTCATTAAAACTGGCCTAAAATGTCATTTCCTTATCATTAAGACTGAAATGAAACAAGAGATTAACACTAGAAACGAAGTGTAAAAAATGACGAGTTCGGTTTTGTCATATTTTGCTAGTGAACTACGGGAAATACATAGCATAAGACGAAATTCTCGGCCAAGTTAAGGTTAATTAATTACAGCATCTTTTTTGTGTGTATTCTTGGACTCAGAAGGTTTACTGGTACCTCTGCCTTATCAGTTTATTTATCCCTATGCCACAATATAAGGGCAATGTTCTCGTGGGATCTGAGGGGGTCGGTAGCTTATATTGTCCGTTAATTTCTTCATACGGCTTCTTTAGTACTTTCCTCAGATTATTTTTCTTCTTTTTTAACTCTGGCTATCTCCACACGATTTCTTTTTCCTGAGGAAAGATCTTTCGAACCGAAGGGGGCAGGATTAACCATCATTAAGAGATCTCAAGCTGACCAAGTGGTACACCAGGCACAACAAACATCGCCCGACTCAATTACCCCGTGAACATCCGTGACCTTGAGTTTAATCTTTCAAAGTCATTTTAAGTCAAAGGTCATGGTACCAATTAAAAACCCATGTCGGTTTTTAATTTGTACCATGACCTTTGACCTTAAGTGACCATGAAAGGTCAAACTCAACACTTTGCATCCATTTAGGCACAAAGTGAGTTCAGATCAGTTCAGGTGTACATTCAGGACCATTCCGGTCCTTTACATCTATTTAGGCACAGAGGTAATTTCAGGTCAGTTAAGGTACACTCAGGACCATTCAGGCCATTCGGCTCTTTTACATCTCCCCAGATAAAGACAGGTTAGTTCGGAGTAGTTCAGATACATTTAGGACCATTTTGGTCATTCGGGTCATTGAATCCCTTCAGGCATAGACAGGTGAGTTCAGTCAGTTAAGTTACTGTAAATTCAGGACCAGTCAGGTCCAACAAAGCCTATTGATATCCAGTCAGACCCAGTCAGGGTTGTTTGGGTTCATTTACATCTATTCCGGTCAGCTTAGACCCAGTTTAACAATTACAGTTCGTTTCAGCGAAGTAGTTAACATTTCATTCAGTTTAGGTTTTTGCAGGTCATTTCAGGTCCATCACTTCAGTTCAGGTCAGTGAAAGTCGATTCCGGTCATACCTGTACAGGTGAGTGCTAAGAATAAGCCTTATCATTGTAACTGTTTTTGAGATATGACTAACAATCTTTCAGGCGATTTTAGATCCCTTTAGTTCCATCATACCGGCACTGTAGGTGCATTTTCTTCTATATGTCTGGTCAGATCTTTCAGGAGTGTGTTGGAGTTGGGTGGAGGGAGACGGGTTTGGCGGGATGGATAGTGGTGACCAAGGGTGGTTGGGAATAATGGGGGAGATTTATATACCTTGTCAGTACGGGTATGGGGGATATATTGAGACCACACCAGACCAGAAATGAGTAGGGTAGATGGACATCAGCGAGCGAGAGGACAGGAGTAGTGGTGGTCGGTTCTGTAATGTTGAGTGGATGTACCTTCTGTGACCATGGGCGTTGTAAGTACGCTGGTAAAGTGCAAATCAAATATGAGGGAGCAAAAAATAGGTGGGGTGGTCTGGATGGGTTAAGACCGTGATGGGTAGTGAGACAGGGCGGGTTAACTATGCTTTGTGACAATGGGCTATGTACGAGGAGCGACTTTGGCGGCGTGATTTTTAGAAAAAAAAAAAAAAAAAAAAGGCTGTGTGAATGGACTGGAATGAGGAAATGGGTACTACGTGGTCTTGGGCAAGAGTATCACTCTGTGTGAGTATAAACGCTGTTTGTTGGCCAGTGTGGGGGTGCTGTATTTTAAATCCAAAACTTCATCACAGGATAAAGAAAAACTATTATGAATATGTCCTTAGTTTTATACACCAAGTCTCACAACACAAGTAAAATATTACTTACCTACTAGAGAATACCTCTTTGTTATACACAAAGTACTACACGTTAATGTAGACTTGCGTTGAAGTCTCCGAAGCCCACGGGAATACGGCTCAAAAGGCACTATCGTCTCATGTAGCTTGTAATTTAGTACTGCTATAGGAGTATATTCTTTAGTAATGTGACTGGCGCATAATTTCCCAAAGGTATGTAGACGAAAAGAGTTCTGAATGAAAAGATAAAGAGTTATAGGTACGTACGTGTGGTGAAATGCTGAAGCATGGGGGAGAGATAGTAATAGAATGGATGTGGAAGTGTGCAGGCTTGGGAGGAGGGTAGAGTCCCGGAGGATTGGAAGTCAGGTATAATTATTCCTCTGTACAAAGGAAAAGGGGAAAAAGCAGTGTGTGGTAATCAAAGGGGCATTTGCCTTCTCAGTGTAATAGGAAAAGTATATGGTAGGATACTTATTGACAGAGTTAGGGAAATTACTGAGGAATTAGTTGGAGAAGAGATTGTGTAGACCAGATATTCATTCTTAGATCCTTAGTGGAAAAGTTTCTAGAGAAGGGCAAGAAGTTGTATGCAGCCTTCATGGATCTGGAGAAAGCATATGACAGGGTGGATAGACAAGGTTTGTGGAAGGTATTAAGAATAATATATGGAGTGGATGGGAAGTTGTTGAAGGCAGTGAAGAGTATGTATGAGGGTGCTAAGGCTGCAGTGCGTGTGGATGGCAAACTGAGTGAATCTTTCCATTTGAAGGTTGGATTGAAACAAGGATGTGTCATGTCTCCATGGTTGTTCAATCTGTATATGGATGGGGTTATAAAAGAGATACAAGGCCGGGTAGTGGATGTTGGAGCAGCCCTAGTGAGAGAGGGCAGTGTTTGGAAACTCCCTGTACTGTTGTTTGCAGATGATACTGTGTTGTTGAGTGAAGACGAAGGGGAGCTGCAAGGCTTGGTAGATGAGTTTGGGAGAGTGTGTAAGAAACGGAATCTAAAGGTGAATGTGGGGAAGAGTAAAGTGATGGTCTTCGAGAGAAGTGAAGCCAGTGAATGTACAGTGAGATTGGATGGGAAGGATATGGAGAATGTGAGTGAATTTAAGTACTTGGGCAGTGTGATGAGTAAGGATGGTAGTCTGGAGGGTGAAGTGCTCGAAAGGGTACAGCAGGGAAGGAAGGTTGCTGGTTCGTTGAAAGCAGTGATAAGAAACAGGGAGGTGAGCATGGAAGTGAAAAAGTTGTTACATGACAGTATTGTGATACCAACTCTGACATATGGAAGTGAAGCTTGGACCCTGTTGGAAGGACAGAAGTGAAGAGTGAGAGCAGTGGAAATGAGTTATATGAGAGGAGCATGTGGAGTCACATGGAGAGACAGACTAACAAATGAGGAAGTGAAGGAGCATTGTGGTGTGGTTGAGGACGTGATGGGAAGCGTTAGGAGAAACACGTTAAGGTGGTTTGGGCATGTGGAGAGGATGGAGAGTGAAAGATTGACGAGGAGAGTGTATGTGAGTGAGGTGGAGGGGGCGAGAGGGAGGGGGAGGCCGAGGATGAGATGGAGGGATGGAGTGGAGAGGTATATGAGAGAGGGGGGTGTGAGTTGGGAGCGTGGTAGTGAAATGGCAGGGGACAGAGTGACATGGAGGTGATTTGTTTGTGGCCACCCCGTTCGGGATCAAGGCGTCTGGGAATAGATAGATAGATAGATATTTTTCACAAAGGAAACAGTCCTTTCATAAGCCGAACAAAAGACTTTGCACGGCGTATTGACAAAGGCTTGGAACCATTTTAGGAACAACATAACTCCAATGAAGTTAATCGGTATCAGAATTAACTAAGTAATTTTCAGTACATTACTGACTCTAGTTTAGTTGTAAAGCGATTGGTACCCATTTGGCTGACGATAAACGTAAACAACCAAGATCTAACACCTGCAGCAGCAGGATGTAATGTCCTTTTATTCTTACCACATCCAGCCAACTTTGTTAAGCTTTGGAGAAACAGTTTTGTAGTGACAGGGTTATAAACAGTCTCCATTAGCACCTTCCCAACCTGACTCATCTCTGATACTGATTATAATCCCCTGAAGGTAACAAGATGTAAATAAAAAACACGTCGTCGGATTTTGGTGGCTTACCTCAGGCAAGTCTAGAAATACCATCTCTGTACGCGTTACGAGAAAATGGTACTGTACCAAGCTTCCTTGCCTTGTGTTAGTCTGTGACTAAACAGACACCTTTCCCAACTAGAAGGTCGAATGAAGCGTAAGGTAAAATATTCAGTAGTCAATTGGGTCTCCAAGCTATTACACTGACGCTACTAAGTCGATAATTCTCTTTTCACTTCTCGGTTCGGAGCTAATGAAGGGAGACGTCCATCTTTCCAATCCTCTGGTTTAGCTTAGCTAGACTACATTACGTTCTGACACAGGGTCGATATGGAGTAAGGGATGCATTGATCGCAGCCGTGCAGTCCGTTGTTTTTCTACTCACTTATTTGATTACAATTCATTACGATAAAAAACGAGACAGCAAACAATGACTTTCGAATCAGTGTGGCGAATTTCGGAGCTACTTTTTTTTTTTTTTTTCTGAATATCGTGTAAGAGCTTCATTACCGTGGAACTAAAAGGAATCCAAGTTACGGTCCCTAACTATCCATTTGCCGGTCAGAATGCTTCTCTTTTTTTTCGTTTGAAGAATGATAAAACTCTTACACAGTTTTCTGAGAGTTTGGGGGGCTCCGGATATCGCATTACTCTGCTTTGAAAGTTATTGCCAACTGTCACGTCATTTTCGTAATTATCGTCTTGACCTGTCTCTATATTATTGACCGCATCTGTACACGAATCGGAATCCACGTAGGAAGCTATAGTTCGTCTACCAAAGTGTTTCCTCCTTTTACTGTCAACATTCCATAGTCCAGTCAAAATAGCTTAAAAAAGAGCAAATAGGTGAAAAAATTTATAAAGTTTTTAAATTTTGCTCAGATACTCCTGAGGGGCATCCAAACAAAGATCAAAAGAGGTCCCCTCCGTCCGACCTGTGCAACCCCCACTTGGGGGGGGGGGGAAACCCTCATGGAGGGTAATTCTTACGACATTTTCATTTTTGTCTAAGAAACGGTGCATCGCATGGGAAAATTGTAGAGATAAAAAGATAGACCATAAAATTTTACATATGATAGTGTCTATGCATTTTTGCCGCAAATATCATAGTTTTCGCGTAAGCAAGGCACAAAGGGAAAGACGTTCGTGACCGAAAATCAAAATTTATTCTCGCACTTAGTTGTCCATCAATAACTCTCGAACGACTATTTTCTCACTGAAATAACATATATGAAATTGCAGAGGGAATATTTTTCTTGCCAGTGAAAGTGCGTAATTTCATGTTGCTTTAAGTGCTCTGTAAATATTTACTTTTCCAGAAATGAATGAAACGTCAGCTATTTACCATGGTATCAGCAACAAGCAATAAGTGTTTTATTTGCAATAAGAGTTTAAGTGAAGGTGAACTATAAGTGGTAACACCTGGAATCTCTCACTTTCTGTCTCTCTCTTTCTCTCCTTCAAGGATAGTTCGAATATCTGCTTTTGGAGATCTCTGAGAGATATTTTATGAAACAAAGTTTCTCAGCATGATATTTTGAGCTAATTTATCATGTCAAATATTGCGTCAGCTGACTATTAGACGATTTTCAATTTTGGTTATAAGGAGGAATCATACCGACGTTCTTATGAAATACAATATTACTCGGCTAGAAATTTTGAGTTGATTTAACATGTCAGCTGCATCAACGGGCAATGCATCAGCTGATTAGGCTGTTTAGCAATATTCAGTTTTGGCCATAAGGAGCCATCTTAATAAAAACAATCTCACTTATTCTGTGAGGTTCAAAGAGAGCGAAACTTAAAAACGTGCTGCTGAAGTTTCGTCGCTGGTCTGTGAAGATATAATTTCTTGTTAATTTGACGTGGAGGGCTGACAGCCTTAAAAATCATGGTTGGAAAACTCTGTATAGTTAGGGTTGCCACCTGTTCCTTAAAAACGGAAACGTTCCGTATTCGAGAGTAAATTGCTGCGTTCCGTATAGAACCTATACGGAACGCCTGTTGTTAATTATTACTTTCATCTGAATTCACCAGCATTATAATCCGTCATTTTTTCCACATTAACATATAATATATTGATATGATAGTCTACTGAAAACTGATATCATCTAGTGAAAATTACTGTGAAATATCTACTGTAAATTTCAAGTACCTGCCAACTTTTTTACTTGCTAGTGGAGTGGCGGGTGGCGGCGCGGGAGACAGGAATCACGGAGTCGGGGTCTATAGACAGTGGACCAGCTGCTGCATTGACTCATTGCCTTGGAATTTTGGAGAAAGCCTCCCGAGTCCCTTGCTGAATAGTATAAAAACTATAATGGTTAGTTCCTCTGCCACTAGGAACTTTGATTTATTGCCACTTGCATTTTTACTTTATAAATGAAAATGATACCAAAATTGGGTTTAAGGAAATTGCTGGTAACGTTAACGTTCCTTATTTTCCTGAGCTGGAGGTGGCAACCCTATATATAGTGGAGAATTTACCAGTAACCAAACAAACTCACCTGGAAAGTTTCATTCAAATCAATCAAATAGGGTGTGAGAAGTTAAACCACACAGTCATACAGACAGGTTTAATCTCAGGCAGCTGTGTAGGTCAAAGTGCCGAAAATGATTCAATCCTGCTGCACAGGTCTGATAGGATGATATTACTTCTCTTCATTCATTCCGTATCACGTCTTTGTGATTTGGTTTTTTAGTATTAATCTCGTTTTATTTCAGCTTTCAAGATGGAGCGACAGCAACATCAGGCTAAGGTAATTTAGAGACAGAATAGTACCATGGATGTCGCAGTCACCTACTACCATAGTCTCGTCAGCTTCCTGGTAATCTACCCTTGATATATCTTCCAGATAACACCATTTTTCTCTTCAATGCTAATTATGCGTTTCAACCGGCGTGAAAATGTCATACAAGGAAATTTTAACGTGCAATAATATTAAACTGTTTGGTAAGGACTCTATACAAGAAAACTTCCTTCGCTAACGAAAATGCGACATGAGTGCCCTTTTCTTCGAACTTAGCCTAAAACTGCCACCTCTCCATCCTGAATTCTGAGTTGTAACAACGGACTATCAGAATATGATGACAGCTGCGATGAAGTGCAATGGAAAAGATACATCGCCGTAGCACTGCCTTTTTCTGCTAGTGATATACGTGAAATAAGCTGCAAATGCATAAAAATTTGGGCCAAGTTAGTATAAAAGATCTATTGTCATCGGCTCAATCAGTAGAGAAGTAGCCTGCAGTCCAAACGGACCCAGGTTCAAATCCCCGCTGGGGCAGGGAACAGTTTAAGGATTTGAATTTTATTAAATCAGGCATTACTGATCTACCAGAAGACCCGCCGACATGTCGTAAAAATACCCCCGCTAATACCAATACACCAGTCCTGTCTGAGACAGCCCTAGCATGTATTCAATATGGACGGTGGGTGTTAGCACCGAAGTGGTGACATGTAGAGGTGTATGGTACGTAGGAGGACTGCTGGGCCTTGATAGCAGGCTGTGAAGCCAATGCCCGGAGTCGGACACATAAAAAAAATATATATATATATATATATTAATACTTTGGCTAGGATATAAAACAGTGGATATTGCTTTTCCATACACACAGTCAATTTATCTGTCCAAAAAGAAAAATGCAACAGAAGTATCATTAGTTCCTGTCAACAGTTTAGCCAAGGATTTAGGTAACTCTAGACTAATAACAAATACATATCAGGGATACCTGCCAGTCCAGGGAACAGTAATTTGATCACACACACACACACAACACACACACACACACACACACACACACACACACACACACAATAATAATAATAATAATGACAGGCTGCAGAATTGCAATCCTAGTTCACAACAACGAGTGAATAATATTTCATATACAGTATATACTTGGGATACTGTACTTATTTTAGCTTTTTTCCCTTTGAACATAACAAAGATACTTTCTATAATCGTTACATATTACATATAAGCAACCATTTAAGTACTGAAAGAAGAACAGCTAAAACGGATATAAAAGTCAGTGTAATGTCACGAATTCGCGACGCTGTATTAACATTATAGGAAGCTACGAAGTCTAGTAGAAAACTCAGTGCAGTTTGCTCACTTATTTGTCCTTGTATGCACTCCGAGTGGGATGGTTTTTAAAATAACATTCGTCATTGTTTCATAAGTACTGTTCTTATGCAAGACCTTGGTCCATCAGTGGACGAATTATAATGTACATATATTGTTCGTCAGCCCTGCCTCTATAGCCGTTAAAGCTAGGCCACGCCCATTTCCGGTGAACATTGCATTGCCGGGACGCAAGAAACATTCAGTCAGTCAGTTGGAGAGGGACACCCGCAGGGGATGGGCATTTTTTTTTTTTTTTTTTTTTTACGTGTCCGACTCTGAGCAAACGCTTCAGGGCCTATTGCCAAGTCGCAGCAGTCCTCCTTGGGGCCCAATAGCTCTCCTGCATCTACACATGTCACGAATTCGGCGCTAACACCCACCAACCATATTGAATACATGCTAGGGCTGTCTCATAAAGGACAGGTGTACTGGTATTAGCGGGGGTACTTTTATGACGTGTCAACAGATCATCTGGTAGATCAGAATCTGCTTTTTAAGAAATTCAAATCCTTAAACTGTTCCCTGCTCCAGCCGGGATTCAAACCTGGGTCCATTAGGATTGCAGGCCACCTCTCTACCGATTCTGCCGCCGCCTCCCCCAGAACGTGAGAGGATTCCCGAAGATTACTCCCTCATGTCTGTGGAGCTGTGGGCCCCACGTTCGGACGCCATGCCTCTCCATTCAGTGTAGTTAGTAGCTGGTGCTGAACAATCCAGAGGCAGGTGCATGTAGCGATGAAGGAGCAGAAGTAGGATCATTGAAGATTATCCCTCGTCTAATGATGTCTTAGCGACGACTCCATATTATTGCCCTGTCTTCACATCTCCAATTAACAGTATCTTTTTCTTTATTTTTTTAGGTTTAAGAGTATTAGCTAGCTTGACTGACTGAGGGAATTTACTTGCTTTGAGATGCTTGTAATGTGAGAATTTATGTTGCTGTACTTAACCTCTATGTGTGCCAGTTGAAGTGTACAGACATTACGATTTTGGGTGCGGAGCGACGCCAGTTGATTTGTTGTCTTGTATACTCGCAGCATCTTCACAAGCATCTTCCTGCCACACTTTGAACCTGCAACCATTTTCTATGACAATCATAGGGTAGGTAGGTACCCAAGGAACCCCACTGATGCACAGCTCAGTCTGTAGCCGACACTGGCAGAGTGAAGAGTAATGTGTTCCTTATCCGTTTCCGCTCCCCCATTCGCAGGGCTGATTGCATCATCGACCCCCGCGAAAGTTCTACCCTTACCACGGGGGAGGGCAGAGTGACTGAGTAGGTGTGTGGGAAATTGTAAATAGTAAACAAGTATGCATTTTTTTTTTTTATATATACACAAGTGAATTGTAAGATATTATGTTACATATTGTAAGTGTTTTGAAATAAGTGTTTTATAATAAGCTTTACAAGTGCATTGCTATGTGTTACTGTTTATGGTTTGTTTGTGAAACAATGATTGGAAATACCTTGACTAACTCTACATGGTACATGAAAGAAAACCAGGAGTGCACAGGCAAGAAATATGACATGGTTGGCTGTAACTAAAATGTTTTCCTCATTACTCAGAACAAAGTGGTGAATATGTGAGAATTTAAGTATTTGTTATGTGAAGTACAAAAAATGTCAGTTGTGTATAACATTAGTAATATTTTCATGATGCCCCTGATTAGTATAAATTAGTCACAATTTTAGTACAGTTAATTACGTCATACTCAACCAAACTGCGTGAAATTGTCAGAGCATTTACTTATCAAAGTGCAATTACCAATAATCGTGATGTCAAGTGCAAATATAAGTGCTGTATTAGAGGGAAATTATTATAACTGATACAAGATGTGAGTACAGACAAAGAGCTATTCTTTTTCCACACCTACGGGGCATAGTGGCGCTATGAAACGGGCAGAAAACCCTATGGGGAGACACATGAACAGGGTGATGACTCATTTTTATGACAGTAAAGAAAAGTCGAAGACTGTGGCAAATTATAGGTTTTTTGAAGGAAGGCCGGGCAGTGTTGCAATCACCATTCCGATCAGTGCTGCCAATGGTGACCAGCAAGTGCAAGGTCACTGGCAGTGGCACGCCCTTGGATAAGCCCACCAAAACACGGAAAACCATTCATCTTTAATTTAGCCTTACTCATCGATGGGACCACCTAGAGACGTGGGATACTTTCATTTGAAAGAGGAAGAGTTGGTGAGTCTTATGTATGTTTATTCTTTTTCTTTAGCTGTTATTGTTTGGCAGATATTAAGGTTTGAAGTTAGGGTACTTTTTCCCAAATCACGGAAATCCCTTAGGGAGGAGTGGGCGACGTCGGAAAACTCTCCAGCGTGTAAGGGTTAATAAATTTACAGTTCTTCGCTTTGAGTTCGCTTAAATGTAACGTCGTGTTTCATATCTCCATATTGTTCTTACTTTATTTGCTTGCTTCCAATTTGCACAAACTTTGATGTTAATCATGGCTGGTAGTTAAGCAAGTTGTCAGAAATTTTGGCACTGTCTTTTTTGACGAGTATTAGTCTAACAACAACATACTAAATTCAAATATAAGAAGTCTTTTAGGAAATTAGGGTATAATTAATACACTGACTCACCAGTAATTATCTCCTTATATCTTGCTGGTCCCCTTGATTAGTGATTTGGCCAATTCATAAAGGTTACTTAGCTAGAGTCGGAATAACAGATGACGATGGGCTTGAGGTCTCGGTCGGTTTGCCTGGGCCTTTTCAAGCGCCCTTTGTGCAATTTTACAATGTGCAGCTCGAACGAGATTTAGCAACAGAATAAAAAAAATGGCGAGTCTCTCTCCCTCATAGGATTCAAAGATGCCAAATATTATTTAATCACAATTACCTAAATACAGTGAGTTACTTCATGAAATTTACAAAGAAAATCCAGCTTAAGTTAATCTTAGTTTAAGATAAAACTAAAGCCAAATATTCACTTTATCTATGTCAAGATATGTTAAACCCTCCTCCATTTTCTCGTCAGGATACACGTCATCCTGCCACGCAGACAGTCATGACAATGAAAAATTCCTAAGTATTTACATGTATTTACAATATAGTTGTCCACAAAGGTTAAAATGCAGTAGCATTTAATTTATTAATAATAATAATTATTATCCAGAACTAGAAAGCAATCTCTTGGTTAAAAAACTGCTTGAGTTAGTCACAAATGTACTCTGTTTTTTCCTCTGCTTTCAACAGGGACAACTATTTTAAAAGGTAAAGAGCGCAACGGTGGCGCAATCGGTAGAGAGGTGGCCTGCAGTCCTGACGGACCCGGGTTCAAATCTCCGCTGGGGCAGAGAACAGTTTAAAGATTTGAATTTCATTAAATCAGGCTTTACTGATCTACCAGAAGACCCGCCGACATGTCGTAAAAATACCCCTGCTAATACCAATACACCAGTCCTCTATGAGACAGCTCTAGCATGCATCCAATATGGACGGTGGGTGTTAGCGCCGAAGTGGTGACATGCAGAGGTGTATGGTATATAGGAGGACTGCTGGGCCTTGATAGTAGGCTGTAAAGCCTAAACCCAGAGTCGGACACATAAAAAACAAAAAACAAATATGCTCTGGGGAAAAATATTTCCCACGCAAGTTCTTTAATCTTAATTCATAATAATTCTTTGTGAAGTCTAAAAATTGGCATAAGCAAGAGCTTGGAATCGTATCGCTTAGTAATTAATGACATCTTTCCAGGGGAGAAGTTTATTTTGATTATCAGGGGGTAAGGAAACTTTCACACACACGCCAACGGTAGGCTATTACTAATTCAGCATCCATGAGTAATTATCTCGCGCTGTGTACTGTATGAAGAGAAAGTTTATAAATCTTGTTTTCTGAGATTGGCATCATAAGTGAGAATAAAGTAAAAACTTAATGCTTTATTTCATGTCGATTACCCTTGTGATAAATGGCGACATTCTTTTTTCGGCCATGGTAAGTGGCAAGCTACATCCCTTTCCCCCCACGACAAATAAAGGTGCCGTGCAGAACCAACTGGTGAGGTATTAGATCTGCACCCACACTGCCACTGCCCTCTTTATCAAATAGCTCAGAGGTTATCGGCGTGGATCGCAGTGGTGCAGGATGGATATGTCCCTGTGAACAGTACATTGACACACGTCACAGGAACGCACAAGCTTATTTAATTCATGTCCTATTCGTGGCCAGAAAAAGTCAGTGTGGGTATGGTCAAAGGTTTACTTTTTGCCCATGTGACCTCTCAGCATTGAACAATAACCCAGTTTGAACACTGCTTGGTAATACTTTGTGGGAATTACAAACTACCGATGAACCTCACCCTGAGGTGTTTGTGACTCACGGTGCAGCCATCCTCGTTTGCGAAGGAACCTGGCTTGACCTCCCCTTGATTGCTTTATCATATTACCCTCCAGATTCTTCTACACTACGGCAAGTGTCGGGTCAGACTGTTGCTTTTGGACGACATCTTAACAAAGAATCAAATCCTTCAGCATTGCAATGGTCAACAGGATGACACAGTTTGGAGCTTTGGCCATGGTTCGTGTTACTGCAGCAGCCGAAGTCTGAGTAACAACATATCAGCGCAACTATACTTAGCACCTGGGGTGTTACCTATAACAAGGTCAAACAAAGGTTCTGGCATGACAACTGCCACTATGAAACCTGTGTAAAAAGATGCTAGCCGACTACGTGCAAGAAACAATCTCACATTCCTAGCAATCATTAAGTCCCATACCCTTGGCGTCCCTATGAACAGATTAAGAGCCATGGTACCTACTCAGACTGAGACTGAGTGAACTAAAATTAATGGTACCTATAATTAGGACAAGCAGAGTTATGGCATAACAACTGCCAATGTTGAACTTGTGATGCACCCCGAATACGAGCAGGAAACAATCTCACTTTTCTGGGGATCATTAAAGCCCATACCCCAGGCTTCCTATATGAACAGATTAGGAGCCATGGTACTAACTCAGGCTAAGACTTAGTGAACTAAAAATCGGCGCACGGACTATGCTGTTTTGCAGTCGAATGCTAATAATTAGGAGATAACAATGTAGGCACAGGCTAGTAGTGACCAATTTAATCTAGTTTAACTGGTAAGTAAAAAAAAGAAATCCACCAGCTAACTGAGGAAAGACACACTTTGGGTACCGGCGGTTTCCCAGCGGCGAGTAAAATCGAATGATGTTAGCCAGAGTAAAATACTAAAATTAAGTATTCTAAGGGTTAATTAAGCGGAAAATGACCTGCTAAACAGTAACCACTGTGAAGTTAATGCCCATAAACTTCTAATGTTTATAACTAACAAGTAGCTAGAAATAAGTGATTTTGTTACTATTTCATTAATGACTTATTTCTAAACCAGGAGTTATTATTCTGGAATGAGAGGTAGCCACTTGTCACAGGGGGAAGAGAAATTGAATAAATCGCCACCAGTTGTCACTGGGAGGAAAAGAATACCGGTTTATCGAATATATACCCACCATTTATGGAAGGAAAAGGAAGTCACAACTTATCACAAGGGGAATCAAAATGAATCAAGAAGCAGTGCCAAGACACAGTAAACCCGTCCCCGGCAGTCATTTTAGTGCTGACATAAACGCAACAGGATATCTAGTCAAAGATGTCACATTTCAAATTTGGAGTAAATAGGGTGAAAATTGATGATTTTATGCCCATTAGAAATTTTCGACCCAATCCAATTGACACTGACCCCCCCTGCAGCTAACTGGGGGGTAACCCCCCTCATGTAATGAGGCATATGTTATAGGATGCAGATTTGAAAGATGCACCTTTAGGTTTTGGTTTCACGTCGATATGACGGGTTTGAAAGTTGTGGAGAAAAAACGATTTTACCCGTACCTCCTTTTCTTTTTTGCATTTTTTGGGCCTACAGCCTGGGCCTTGGCCCAATGTAGCCCAAAATTAGATCAGGTGATCAGAAGGTCAGAGCCCATCATCCCTGTAATTTAAGTCAAAATCACATGATTAGTTTTCACGCAAAATTGTTAACAGCCAACAGACACACAAACAAACATACAAACCGAGTGGAACAATTCCCGTCCCCGAGCCCCTCCGGGGCGGGGACGGGTAAGTAAAGTATTAAGTTTTTACATTATTCTGGCTTACGTCGCCAGTCTCAGGAAACGAGATTTATAAACTTTCTCTTCATACAATACACAGCGAGAGATAATTATTCATGGATGCTGAACTGGTAGTACCGTTGGCCTATGAGAGAAAGTGTCCTTACCCCCTGACAATTGGAATAATCTTTTCCCTGGAAAGAGGTCGTTAATAACTTAGTGTTACTATTCCAAGCACTTACTTACGCCCACTCATAGCTTCCACAACGGATTATTATGAATTAAAATGAAAGAACTGGCCCAGCTACCAGCCATGATTAACATCAAGGGAAGTTTGGCCAAACTGGAAGCAGACAAAGTAAGAACAAGATGGAGAAATGAAACACGAATTTACAAAAATGAGCTCAAGAAGAACTGTATATTTATTAATTACAGCAAGATAAATTCTTATGTCGCAAGAATCTCAGTGCAATTAAATTCCCTAAGTCGATCAGGCTAGCTAATAGTCTTAAATCCAGAAAACAGAAAAAAATATACTGTTAATTGGAGATGTGGAGTCACGGGGCTGTAGATGGGAGTCTCCACTAAGGCACCTTCAGATGAGGGGTAATTTCGACTGTCCTACTGTCTCCTCCTCTGTCGCTGTCCGCCTCCCTCTGGGCTGTTCAGCACCAGCTACTAACTACGGTGAGTGGAGAGGCATGGCGTCCCAACGAGGGGCCCACAACCTAAGAGACAGGGTATGATCTCCGGGAAGCATATTTCCAAACTGTATGTGTGTTCAGCACCACCACTGGGAACGTCAGCCAGTAACAACGCTCACCCCGCCATTTCAAAACTAACCATAGGTTTTTCTTGGAAATATGCCCAATGTGTTTCCCAAGCAAAATTATCAAAAGTTAACCTATCCCACCTAGGGCTGCCTGGCTGAGGGCGGTGGTGCTGAATGCTAATACAGTTCGGAAATATGCGTCCGGGAATCCTTGCACTTCCTGGCACACGTCCAACCTCTTTGAGTGTCTCACTCCACCTGACTGAATGTTTCTCATGCACAGGATTAGCAATGTTCACCACTAATGGGCGTGGCCTACCTTTAACGGCTATAGAGGCAGTGGCGGAGGAATGATATATAAACAATAATTTGCTCACTGATGCACCAAGATTGTGCAATATAAACAATAATTTGCTCACCGGATGCACCAAGATTGTGCATAAGAAGTCACTTATGAAACAATGACTATTTTTTTTCCCATCCCAGTTGGAATGCATTCAAGTATGGTTAAGTGAGCGAATTGCACTGGGTTTTCCACTAGAGTTCGAAGCTTCCCATAATAATAATAGAATGTAGCGAATTCGTGACATTATTACTGCTCAAGGATTATGTGAAATCGTTAACGTTACTCAGTGACCATGGTATATCAGTAATGTGGCCAATTTTTGCCGGACCCAAGCAGGAGCCCGTCTAGAAACGCCAATATCACTGAGTTCCTGAGGAATTGTTTTCATCTCAGCTCTTCACTGGATTCCTAGAACTTCCACGATGGTTCCAGGCGCCTTCCTAGGACCTCCCTAAATGTTTCCCAGGACTTGATTCAGTCACAAACATTCTTAAGTTGATAATTTTCGTAAGACATTAACATCCTCTGAATGTAAAATCAGTTCATCAAATGGCTTTTAGGATCGTTTCAGAATATTTTTGAGTCTACAGTCCTTTGGTAATTTGTACTTATATATGTGACAATGTAAATTATTATTATTATTATTCTCTCTATCGGTAAAACGTTTATTTACTACACAGTATTGACCACGAGTACTGGGGGAAAGGCTTTAGTGTTAAAATTATCACTGAGTGTGGTTAACGATTCCACATAATTGCTCTCTGTCATCAAGAATACTGAAGCCCTTCTTTTTCATCCAGTGGTCCTCTCGTAACCACCAACTTCTATGCGCATTTTTTTTTTTTATGTACAGTACCCTTCCTAATTTTGGCAGTG
Organism: Birgus latro; assembly: GCA_018397915.1. NCBI lineage: Eukaryota > Metazoa > Arthropoda > Malacostraca > Decapoda > Coenobitidae > Birgus > Birgus latro. The sequence continues at coordinate 32,155 of JAGKTI010004739.1, read as the reverse complement.
TTAGGCGGTCTTTCAACCCTATTTAGACATCAAAACTCACATTGAAATATACAATGCAGTCCTACTCACTAAGAAAACAATGCATAAAAAAAAACAGTATGCACATATATGGCAGTGTTCTGCATTTTTTCGGCTGTTTTTTGACATCAAAACACACATTGCAATATACAATATAATACTAAACACAAAGAAAACACTGAATAAACAAAAAAAAAATAAAAACCTATGTGCACAGTATCCCTCCTAGTTTTGGCAGTGTTCTGCAGTCTTTCAACTGTTTTTTTTTTTACATCAAATCACACACTGCAATATGCAACAGAATCCTAAACACAAGGAAAACACTGCATAGACAATAAAAAACACAAAAACCAACCTATATGCACAATACCTCTCCTAATTTTGACAGTGTCCTGCGGTCTTTTGGTTGTTTTTTTGACATCAAAACATACACTGCAATATGCAATATAACCCTAAACACTAAGAAAACAATGCAAAAACAAAAACAAAATTATGTAAAAAAAAACACAGTACATTTACCACCTAGTGAACACAGACAGACATTGTAACCCGCCAGACTGCAGCAGATGTACAGGTATCCCCTGTGGTCTTGTGGCTAACATTGTCACTTTGCAAAGGTCAAAGAACTCTTCCTCCTCCTCCTCCTCCTCCTCCTCCTCCATCTGCTTAAGCAGGCCAATGAGTGGGACATGTGGCAAGGTGATGAAGCCCTGCCCAGCTCGACTCTCTGAAGATAGCCTCAAGCTTACATCTAATGGTGACTCGACAGCTGTCATTGTGCTTCGTTGTGGGTCCAAGAGTGAAGACAGGTTGAGAGGGTGGTGGTTGTCGTGATGGGGAGAAATAGTTGGCACTTGTTGGGGTGGCGGGCGTGAAGAAGGAGTTGATCTTCGTCTGATGATGAGTGTGGTGATTCTGTCGGAGGATGACAGCACCCCTGACTGGCCGTGGATCCATCGCCAGCTTGAGTGGCACCAGCTCCCTGTCGCAATGAGAGTGCTCAGTACATTCAAGCATTGCTCAGCTGGCCCATAGCTCACCAAGGCGAGGGAGTGGTGGAGTGGTAGGATGGCCAGAGTCAGCATCCTCATCCTCATCCTTGCCACTTTCCTATGTTGGCCCCTCAGAGACCGCAGCGGCAATCTACTCATCAGACGTCTGGTAACTTGGATCACCGCCGCTGTCATCCAACCAATCCCTCATGTCGTTGACGTCCACATCCTCACTTGCTTTTCCAAGGGCTTGATGGACACTTCCTTCCAAGCACTGGCCCAGTTGAACACTGCAGACTTTGATGTTGTAACGTTGCATATTCTCCAAGGTCCACTCCCCAAGTGTGTCAAACCCTTCCTTGTCCTCATTTACCGCCATCACCTCGTCGAGGAACCTCCAACGGTACAGTCTTATGGCTGCCACGACAACACCCTGGTCCATTGGCTGAATTAGAGCAATCGTATTAGGTGGCAGAAGCGGTCACCGAACGCGGCCATTATAAGCAACCAAATCCTTCTCCGATGGATGCGAAGGGGCATTGTCAAGGATCAGGAGAGCTGTCACTGGCCGCAAGGGATACCAAGTCCCTCCGTTTGATGCCGGATAACCTCCTTGGTAAAGTGTCTGTGGAACCAGTTTCTGAAGATCTTTGCGATAAACCAGGCCTTCACAGAATGGTACCACACAACAGGCAGGCTATCCATCAACCCACAGAGACAACGTAACCATTTCGTGTGTCCAGCAATAACGGGTTTGAGGCGGTGAATCCTGTTAGCATTGGTATAGCACAACACCAAGACTCATTGTTTGGACAATTTCCAACCAGGCACAGTCTTCTCTGTCTCTTCTGCCAGGGCGTTGGTGGGCAAAAAGAGGAAGAACAGGCCAGCTTCATCAGCACTGTACACTTGACCAAGAGCAAGGCCCTCCTTTTCAGTCAGGTGCAGCACTTTCTGGCAAAATTGCTCAACATCCTAAACTGCCACTTCCAAAGTCTGGTCTTGTGCCTTACGGCCAGTAAGTCCATGCTAAAGTTTGAACCGGAAGAGCCAACCCTCAGATGCCTTGAAGTCATGCATGTTGTGAAGGGGTGTAAACTCTCGGCTGTAGCCTTCAACTCGGTCCCACGTACAAGCACGCCAGTACCCTGTTTCTGGCAGAACCAAACCAAAGTTAACTGGTTGATGCTGGTGTGGCAGGGCTGGGACACCACCTTCCAGTCGCCTCTTCGAGTGTTATCGTCATATTCCTGTCCGTACTGAGTCAGCTTGTCCTGTGATTTCATGATATCAAACAAGGTGCAAAGGGCCAAGTCATATGCACTCAGAATGCGTGAAGTTGGCCAGCCCACGTCAACCTTGCCCAATATCTCCTGCTTCTTCGACAGAACCAAAATACTCCTCCTGCATTTTCAGGGTGATGGTGGGGCCATCATCACATGCATGGGAACACCATAGAGAAAGATTAAGGCCTGCAGAAGGTAGGTCACCACAACAAATGAACGATGGCCAAGCACGTCCACACGTAGAGAGGCAAAGATGGGAACTGAGGCGTGGTAGTGCTGGAGAGTGTACGGCACTGCCATCTCTACCCACTCTTGGCTATGAGGCCTCACGCAATAAGCGGCATACTGACCTACGAACGCAAGGGTCCTCTTAGCTCACCCAAGCAAATGTTACAGAGTGGCAGAAACACTGGGTCCCTGTATATCATGAGTCTAAGAATGCCTGAGTAATCCAGAGGGTGATGCAACTTTGACCATTTGGTAAGGAGTGGCTGTGCGTGGCCGGGAGTTTCTGACTAATCTGGGTGGCCAGGTGATTTTGACCATTCGGTAGGGAGTCAGACAGCCATTCTCACTTAGCTTGTGGGTTACACTCTGTTTTTCTTGTGCACTACCGGAATGTTACCAGTGATTAGGGTGGCTGGAAGATATTGACCATTTGGTAGGAAGCCGGATAGCCATTCTCGCTTAGCTTGTGGGTTATGATCTGCTTTCCTTGTGCGCTGCTGATATGTTACTGGTGATCGGGGTGGCTGGAGGATTTCAACCATTTGGTAAGAAGCCGGACAGCTATTCTCACTCAGCTTGTGGTTATTACGATCTGTTATCCTCGTGCGCTGCGGGTATGTTACCGGTGATTGGGGTGGTCGGGGTATTTTAACCATTTGGTAGGGGGCCAAACAAACTTGTTTGCTCTGTTTGCGGGTTACAGTGTGTTACCCGCACGTGGACAGAAAGGCCAGTGAGCTACCCAACGGACTTTTATTTACTTTATAGGCCGCCGATGCCAGAACGTTTATGTCTAGGCAAGGACAAATAAATCCGGATATAGACCTAATAGAGCCAAGGCCTAACATCGGTGTATGGAGCTTGACCGGATTTGGAGCATCTGGATAATTGAGAGATTACTGTATAATAATTTTTTTGCCACTCCTAGTTTTCTTTCCATATTTCTAGAATGTTTTTTTTTTTTAAATAACAGAACAGAGGAAAGAAAAACAAATAAATTAGAAATAATCCATATACTTGTACCAGATTCCAGGTGTCCTCCATTCATAAAAAATCTGTGACAGTTGAACTTGAAAAGTCATAGGTTGAAGTTTGTGGGGAGACCATCCTGGGGAAGTGCGTTCCAGAGAGATGCATTTTGTGGAAAAAATGGGTTTTGATAAGCGGAAGTTCTGCAATGTCAGTGTGACAATCCAGTCAGGAGTACTACCAGATGCCCGTATAGCGCGGGGGAAGGCGTGGAGAGGTGGTACAAAGGTCACAACTTCGTGTGAGCATTTGCCATAAAAGTATCTGTAAAATAATGCAAGGGAGGCTACATACCTTATTATTTGTAGGGGATGTGGTTCATTTGCAACAGTAGGATTTTTAATAATTCAATTAGCTTTGTTCTGAATTTCGCCTAGTTGTTTTAGTGGAACCTCTCCACATGCATTCCACAATGGTGAGAAATATTCCAGCTGAGAGCACACATGACTTGTAAATTATAGCTGACTGCTCATCAGTGAGGAAGTTACGGACTCTGTACAATAATCCAGTTTCTTTGAAGCAGTTTTAAGTGATCTGACATGAGAGGTGCAACTGAAGGCATTGTTAAGTGAAACATCAAGAATTCCAGTACCTTAATAGATAGAAATATCAGTAGTATTGAAGGTAATATAGGAATCAGGCAATATATGTCTATTCGTAAAATGTATATATTTGGTTTCCCTATTAAATGAGACAATGTTACTTTGTCCCCATTCAGTGATTTTAGATCAATCTTCATTTATAAAGAATGCTGTGTTGAGTTGTAAGTAAGAGATAATTATAAAGGTTTGTGAATGAGTGTTTAAGTTTGAATGAATTGTGAAGTACTGAATCATCTGTACTGTATATGAATGGGTGGGATTATGGTGATAGATTGGAGATGATTAACATGAATTAGGAATAGGGATGGATCCAGAACTGATCACTGCAGAACGCCGGCAATAATATAAGGGAAATTGGAATATATAGCATCTACATTTACTCTTATCTATCTGTCACTGAGATATGAGGATATCAGAGGAACAAAAAAATGATAGGCCATAGCAAGGGAATTTGGATAAGAGGTGATGGTGCCACGCGATGTCAGAAATTATATAAATATCACGGACTACTGCATGAGTTTCTCAACGTTGGTCTGTTGACTGATGGATGAGGAGTCATGAGACTGAGAATATCAACAGTGGATCTTTCGTGGAGAAAACCATACTGTCTATCACTTGTTAACTTATTGAATTCAAGATGTTTAACTATGTGCTTATTAACTACAATCGTCAATACTGATGCGTCCCGGTCCCTACACTGCCACAGGCTCCAACAGCAGTAGTGCAGTATAGGAAGGACGTTGCCCAGTGAGTTGTTCTTCCTATGATCAGCCGTTAGGTGTACAGCACACAAGACCAGCTGAGGTGAAGATAAATACTGGCTTCTTAAAGTTTACTGTCTTTATTATCCAAATAATTCCACTTAATGCTTTCTAACTTCACTTCACTGTTCTCACAAACACTAGAGCTATACGAACTTTACGAACTGCAGTTACACTTAATGCCGGACTACACTTCACTGTTATTCTACTTAATGCTTGACAACACTTCACTGTTATTACACTTCACTGTTTTCACAAGTATCGAAAATATACAAACTTCACTGACACTGCACCGACACCCAGCTAAACTTCACTCAAACTGACCGAGGGCCAACTGAACCTGCTATTGTCTCATCCCCATCCTTATATAAACTTGCATTGTTCGAGAATGATCTATTTCTCCACAGTTCTGGAATGTGCTGGTCCTAACTAACCTGCCCCTAGCAACACAGTAACCAATTAGGAGTCATCAAATATGCCAAAGTCTCTTACATTACATAACTACATAACACTCTAAATCATTTACCAGACTTAAATTAAATTACATAATTTAACAATCACGAAAATAAAACATTATAGAGAAAAAGCACAAAAATCAATGCAAAACTTACGAAACAACTACGCTCCAAACAGCAGGCAAACTGGCAACTCTGATCGTACTGATACAGGAATTACTGTAAACATGGCGAAACTTCTGGCAAATCTCGCTTCGTAACAATAATTTACCAAGATAAGATTTGATAACAATTTGTCTATAAACAGAGGGGTCAGATGAACTTCATTTTTTTCAGAACTGGGTGGATAATGGCTTCCTCCCTAAGTACAGTCATTCATAAAAGTTCGTTGGGGTCCGTGTGTGTGTGGACCTCTGCAGTCCCCACCCCTTTCTATACGACGAGTCTGTATAACGACGTGAGGACGCAAACACCCATACACACGGCAGAACTGGGGCTTGATGTAATAAAGTAAGAAAGGATTATATTTGTCAATCATTTGTTATCGGTAGTCATAATCAGTTCAATGTTGTATGATAAGATATGAAGGTAAGAACCCTTTTTATCTCTAAGTTTTCATTAAGCAAGTGAGCAGTGACGACGGTAGTGAAGGTCAGATGCAGTTGAATCGATTCGAAAATTTGCTTCATATCCACATGAATAATGCTGTAAAGTATCGAACATAAATGTTGTTTAGCATATCTTCGTCATATATGCCTCCATATAACCACTGACAAACACATCTGAATAACAGGTAAAAAACAGTCCAAGTAGACCAAGACTCGAAACAACGAACAGTGAAGCAGTCTGAGTTGGCCAAAGTCGTAATGGAACAGCCTCGAGTCAGAAGGAGTTAAGTTCCCGCTCTGCTATGGTATTTGAGGTTAAAGCCATTTGTTAATATAGAAATGAAATGGTATATATGCTACTCATAAGAAATCTTCACTGTGCAGTCATTTGATGTCGACCAATTATTCTTTATATAAATACCATCGTCAGATCGCAATATACTGTCCTGCTTCTCAACCTGCACTTCCGTCGTCACTGCTCACTTGCTTAATGAAAACTTTCACATCGAAAGGGCTCTAACCTTCATATCTTATCATACAACATTGAACTGATTATGACTACCGAAAACATATGATTGACAAACACAATCTTTTCTTACTTTATTACATCAAGTCCCAGTTCTGCCGGGTGTATGGGTGTTTGCGTCGTCACGTCGTTATACAGACTCGCCGTATCCCAAATTTTTGGTCTGTATTTCTAATGGATTTGAAACTAAAGCCCTGTGAAATTTTGATTAATTTTTGTATTTTGTCAAGTGAGCTTTTAATTCCAGCTTCCGTCATTTATAGCTCCCTTGATATGGCATGTACAGCTTTGAAACTATGCGGCTAGGGCTAACTTTTTTCTGTAGAATTGAAAAAACGTAGTCATATCAGGTGTATCTTACGTACTTTTCCTCTTACAAGGGTCTGAAAATGGCAAAAAAATAAAATGTAACAAAACTATACCCCCTTAAAGAGCTTCTCACTCAAGCAGTATGCTAGATAAAGCACTCAGAGTTTTTTTTTTTCTGTTATTTATGACATATCAGGCCATGTGTATGCGGTAACAATACTTTTTTTTTTTTAATGGGCCAGATTTTCAAATTTCTTGAAAATTTACCATTTTCATGTCCTCATATGACAATTTGGGCAGTTAACTATCAGTTTCATATATTTACTATGCATTCTTATATATTTGAAGATGATCTGACAAAAGTTTGGTGCTGTTGCTTAACTTCCCTCCGGAGTTATGATTTTTTTTTTTTATGAATGAGCTATAGTGCTCTTGTTGGCATACAAATTCAACCAAAACACAAATATTGCATAGTTCACAGTTTCAGAATTGCCAAATAGTCTTAGTTCAGTAAGGAACATATTACCCTTTCATAAATTAATGCAAACTTGGGAAAATAAACATTTTATTAAGTTATGCAAATTTTATTGATTGTCAAAAACATGTCCAAGAATTATCATCAGTAATTGTGATCACAGTCTGTTTGCCAAATGGGACATCTCTGCAATATGCAATGGGAAGAGCGCCTGTGTTGGTGTAGGTGGCACTGTTAAAAGACTGGTAGCTAGAGCAAGCCTTCAGGCCACTGTTAACAACCAGATTCGTACACCACACGATATGTATAGCTGAGCAAGAGATAATATTCGTGGTACTGAATTTTTCTTTGTTACACAAGATCAAATACAAGGAAATTCTTTCAAATTCAGATTGGGTAAAAGGTCTGACACATGTAAAACAATAGCTGGTGTAAGGTCACCCCACAGTTTCATTCTTTGTCTGGGAAATAAGCTTGAAATGAGACGAGTTTCCCTTGATGATGCCTGCACTATTAAAAATTTATGTAGTGAGGTTGAAGAACAGATTACTGTAAACAAGGAAGACCTGTAAACCAGGAATTACTGAAAACCAGGAAAATATGTAACATGCATTTATGATGCCAGCTGATATGTGGGAAATATCAAAGACCGTTCAGATGAGCTTTCTGATGTTTTTGTTTCCTTCATGAAATGATTTAAAAACAGTGTATTCTCTGTGGTCTGCAAGGTCTCGAAAAGACGAATGCTGGGTACCGTTATAATATAACATGTGTGTCATCACTGTACCTAGTGCTCAGAGTAGTAGGGCTCGCACCTACACAATAAGTTCCAGTGACCTGACCAAATTCGCACACTTTTGAGTATTGTCATGTCCAGTTAGGTATGTTTTAGCAATATATGTCATGCAAGCCATCGTGTTATTTGTGACTCTGATGTCACAATGCTCTCCAATTGATAAACTATAGAATTAGGGTATTACAATTTTTTTTTTACATTGTAATATTAAAACCTATTTGGTGAAATGCTGTCTTGTCACTATGAAAGTATTGACTACTGCCACTATGAATCTGAATGCTATTTACAGTGGTTGCTTATGTCCTGAAGAGAAAAAGTTCTTCTTGTGATTATTTGTCCAGTATTACTGGTGATAATACTTTGACTTGTTCTCGACAACAATATTGCCTAATTATTAAAAAAAAAAAAAAATGCTGCTTTTTTTCACTACATTGAATTAATTTATCAAGGGTTAGTATGTTCCTCTTATTGAACAACGACTAAGTATCAATTCTAAAACTGTGAACTATGCAATATTTGTGTTTTGGTTGAATTTGTATGGCAACAAGAGCATGACAGGTTATTCTTTAAAAAAAAAAAATAATAATAATAACTCCAGAAGGAAGCTCAGCAACAAAACCAGATTTCTGTAAGATCATCTTCAGATACATAAGAATACTTGGTAAAAATTATGACGATGATGGCTAACTGCCCACATGGTTAAATGAGGATATGAAAATGGGAAATTTTGAGGAAATTAAAAAATCGAGCATATTTCAAAAAATTATTCTGACATTCCTATAACAGTAATAAATATGATTACTGCATACGGATGGCTTAATATGTCATAAATAACAGAAAAAAAACTGAGTGCTTTATCTAGCATATTGCTTGAGTGAGAAGCTCTTAAAAGGGGTGTAGTTTTGTTACATTTTAATTATTTGCCATTTTCAGAGCCCCGTAAGAGGAAAAGTACAGAAGGGACACCTGATCTGATTACATTTTTGAATTCCACAGAAAAAATTGGCCCTAACCACAAAGTTTCAAAGCTGTGCATGCCATATCAAAGGAGCTATAAATGACGGAAGCTGGAATTAAAAGCTCGCACAGCAAAATGCAAAAATTAATTAAAATTTCAAAGAGCTGTAGTTTTAAAACTACTAGAGATACAGACCTAATATACCAAGAGTTTGGTATAAAAGCATGTGATTTTTTTTTTTTTTTTTTTTTTAGGGGAATCTTAGTGGGTGACCTGGGAAATTGTTCTCAAACTGGGTGATTTAATATGGAATGACCCTTTTGCTAGAACACGAGCAAGTTTTGGGGAACACTTTTTCAAGTCAAATGGAGAAATTCCATCTGGACCTGGAGCTTTGCTGGTTGGTAAATTCTCTAGGATGGATTTTGCAAATCCAGTCAGTATCTTAAGTGGAGGAATTTCGAGAAAGGTTCTTGAACAGGGACGTTCTGGCAGCCGTCCTCTGAAGTAGAGTTTCTGGCAAATGTACTGGCAAACATGTTTGCTTTATCTTGCAGGTCATTTATAGTGTTACCATCTGGAGATTATAATAGGGGAATGGGTAATCACTTGTTAAAGTTATTATTGAAAGAACTGAGAGTTGACCAGAATAATCCTTTGTCATTAGGACTGTTTACCAGTTTGGATGCTTGGTTGTGAAGATGATTTGGTTTTGTGAAATTTACTACTGTTTTTGCACGGTTTCTAGCAATTTTAAATTGACAAAGGGATTCAGATGTTTTTTGTTTTAAGTAAGAGTCGTATGCTAAGGACTTTGGGGTCATTGCTCTGGCACAATTGCTGTCAAACCATTTTGGGGAGTCGGATCTTTTAGTGAACTGTTGACTGTGTTTGAATAATTCTATACCAGCTTCTATTAAGTCATTCATTTGGGACGAGGGAGAACTGATGTTACTGGAGAAGAAAGACTGCCATGGAATATCAACAAGATCATTTCTAAGTCCACCCCGGTCTGCCCTAACAAATACCCATCTGATCACTCTGACAGGTGCAGAACAAGGAGGTTCGAGGGAACTGACTAATGAGGCTTTGATAAGATTGTCGTTGGAGGATCCAAGTGGTGAAAGTACTTCTATCCTGTATTGATCTGCATTCTTTGTCACGAATAGGTCCAAGAGATAGGCATTATTGTCGTGATTATCTGGTATTCTGTTTTGTTGTTTTATCACTGCTTGAGATTAAATGATTCTGCAAACAGCTCACATTCTAGACCAGGATTGTCAGTCCTGGCAGAATGCAATAACTAATCTACATTACGGACATTAAAATCACCCCAAACGGTAATACCAGTGGTAAGGATGAGGTTAAGGTTAGTCAACTGTGTGGGTATGGGGACAAATATGCTCGGTCTGAAGAAGCATTGGAGGAGTGATAAACTACACAGATATATTTGGTTATAGTTAGATAATTTAGCTTATATAATGAAGAACTAAAATAAGTTGAAGTGAAGTTCAAAACAGTGTCAACTGGAAATTCAGATCCGATATAACAACAGGTGCCACCCTTGTCATGGAAGTTTTTGAGGAGATGGTAACCAGGAAAGCAAAATAGGGATATGTCAGTAGACGGAGAGATTTGGGGTTCTGTGAGAAACTGGGATTGAGGGGATACTGGTTGGAGGAAAAAGTGAACGGAACTTAGATCGCTATTAAGACCATGGACGTTAGTGAAATACTATGCCCGAACCTGTGCTTCTTCGCTGACGAACATGAACAGTGCCTGCAACAACCGATGTTGGCACAGTCACTTGATTGTGCCCAGGAGAGTATGATGAAAAGGACCAAAATATGAGGGAAAAAATTTACTCTAGAGTGAATGAAACTTTGTGACATAGACTCAAATGTGAATGACACCGAAATAGTTTTAAAAGTTCTGCAGTAAACTCCATGGGAGATGTCAGGAGTGTTTCTTCCCTCGCAGTTGTGGAAATATTTATAAAGGATCTCAGACAGTGTTTTTTTTTTTTTGACAAACATGTCATCATGGAAAAGAATAATAATAATAATATTCTGTTTGTTCTGATGTATGTTTTCATTTAGATACTGACCCGTCGAAGTGCCCACTCTAACCATTTTTCTATCCAACTCTGTCATGTGAGAGTTAACCTGTACCCTTACGCCCCTAGTCTTGAAACTGAGGGCAGGGGTTACCCTTCTCGCACCTTGCTTTAAGTGAAAGCTCATGCCTTCATCGTAAGTGGTGATCTAAAAGTGTGACAGTGCACCCCTTCGTGTGGGTAGGCCCGGCAAACAGTTGTAGCCCTGACTATTTTTAAAATTAAAAATTTAAAAAAAAAAAAAAAGGTTTCTAAGATTCACATACAACATAATCTCTTAATGTTAGCAGTTTTTACCTCATTCATTATTAAAGACCGGCATTTGCTCATGAATACTCAGTACAGTATAAGGGTAAGCATACAGACAATTGAGAATTTGTATCGTAGGAAATATTCGGTGTCAGACATAACTTCAAAGGAATTCATGGGGTCAGTAATAACCATACGAATATGCTTTGGCTGGTCATACCGATTTTGATTATATTTCTGCCCCAAATGTTTGTTTTTATAATTTCTCTCCACCCAGAACCCCAAAATCCCACTAGTCCCCCAAACCACTTGGGGGGAGTGATGTAATTTGAAAATCAATCACAAGCACCGAAAATAAATGAAAAATCACACCAAATTATACCAGAAAAATATATCGCCAAGCCAAAACAAACTAGTGCGGACTTGTAAATGTTAACCGAACGCAAACATGACTTCGTAATTCACACTAATTGGCTGTGCACGGTTCGTCTATTTAGTTAGTATTAGGCCATTCTTTACTGTAGGAATAATTTCGTGCACTAATCAAACTAATTATAAAATTATCATGCACCATATCTGATAAACAGCTTGGTAGAAATATTGACAAGTAAAATGAATTCCGTATCTCATCTTTGTTTTCGTCTCGTCATAAATTGTCCATCTCTGGAGAAGCAGTAAAATCTTTTAAAACGATAACTAGAGGCCCTCCCAAGGGTGGAATCACAGCAGCAGCGAACCGATACATATCTAGCGAGGCTCGGAATATGACCTTGACAGTGACCTACTTTCACCAATGTCGATCTCGTAGAAGATTTTCATCCTTATTGCACACCTGTAAAATTTTGTATTGATATCTTGAGTGGTTGCGAAGTTATCGTGCTAACAGACACACAGAGAAACATAATAATACTCGTAGGAGATTTATATCCCTACTGCACACCTGTAAAATTCTGTGGTGATATCTTGAGCGGTTGCCAAGTTATCGTGCTAACAAACTCACAAACCTTGACCTACTTTCACCAATTCCGAACTCGTAGGAGATTTTTTCCCCTACTACATACCTGTAAAATTTGTTATATCTTGAGCGGTTGCAAATTTATCGTGCTAACAGACAAACAGACAGACAGACACTCTGAAAACAATGCCAGTTTCGCTATCGCAGCTGGCAAATATATTGTACGCTTATTATTTTCTTTAGACGAAATTTTTACCTTTAAATTAAAATTCTTATCACACACACACACACACCATACAGTTCTTCAAATTCTACATAGTTTTCTATGCACAAGGCTACTGCAATATGACAAAGGGCCATTGGAAGGGGTGCAATGAGACTCCCCACAGATTCCAGTTCGCCGGGGAACGCTCTCCCTTTCGTGCGTTAAGATTACCAAAAGATACAAACAGAGCAAGGTGAATGCCTGTCCGTAGTAAAGACTACGGCCCTTAGTCTTTTATATATGAACCTAGTGAACTCTTCCACCTATCTTTCTCAGTTTATCTTCCTAACTGCCAATGATATCGAATGTAAAAGACAATGTATCCATTAATCTCCAACCGTTAATGAATTTTGCCGAGATACGTTTCAAAGGAATTGACAGGTTTTGTGGCTTCCCATCTTTGTGTTTTTCCTGCATAAAAGTAATTAGTGAATATTTTTATAATTGTACGGGTCAAGATAAGAGCGTAAAAGAGCAACTTTATGCACTTCGTAAGTTCAAGAAAGTCTGTAACTATGACCCCTGATGCCGTAACTCCATCCTCTCTTTAGTATAATTCTGCAGCCCGGATTTAAAGTCTGAGTTACGGCGGTCGAGGAGAAATTCACGTGAAATTTAGGAAACCATTTCGTATTCCGCTTCATTAAGACAAAAACATTTGTGTGTGTGTGTGAGTGCGTGTGTGTGTGTGTGTTTACTTATTGTATGTGTTGGTCTGTGTTTGTGATGGCGTTTTTGTATTTCTGTATATTTTTTAATATGTTTATGTTAATGTATTTACAGATGAGTGGGTGTGTGTTTTTTGCATGAGAGAGAGAGAGAGAGAGAGAGAGAGAGAGAGAGAGAGAGAGAGAGAGAGAGAGAGAGAGAGAGAGAGAGAACTCTAAGTAAGGTGACGAAACAATGCAAGTTCTTGTCAAGGTAGGCAGTGTGTGTGTGTGTATGTGTGTGTGTGTGTGTGTGTGTGTGTGCACCTCGAACCTGACCCTATCACGCTCTTGTCGTACAAGGATGACATGACCTGGAAGCTGGGGCGGCCTTTGTGTGTCGCACTCCAACACCCCAGCATGTGCGACGGCACACAGCATATCACCAAACTGGACCTGTACCTATATTTATGTCACCCTCACACACATCCACATATAACACCTCAACGTTAGCGACACCACACAGTAGAATGCCATATTGCACTTGTTCCTTTATTTATGTCACACCCACACAAACCCACATTTAACACCCCAGCACCTGCCATGGCACACAGCATATCACCAAACTGCACTTGTACCTTTAATCATGTCACACCACACACACACACACACACCTACATATAACTCCTCATCTAAACCTCATCTTCTCTCCCTCTCAGGGACTGAACTGTCTGCGGCAATTGATAGCAAACCCTTCTTTGTATTCTCCTACTTTCTCTCTACTCATTTCAAAACCAAACATGGCAGTTGTGTAGGTGGACGCAACAGCATATCTTGCTCTCGTGTTCCTGAACTTGAATCTCCTCAATTCTCCACTCTTTGGCTTCGGCAATCCTGCCATTCCCTGACTAAATATATCTGTGCTTATTACTTATCCCCTAATTCCACTGGCTATGGAAGACTCTTCAGTTATCTTACATCTAAGATGGAACAAATCATTTCCATTTGTCTTTTCTCTGAAATCTCCATTCTATGTGATTTCAGTGTTCACCATCACCTTTAGCTCTTCTCTCCTTTCACTGATCCACCTGGTGAACAAGCCTACATCTTTTCTATCCATAATGACCTAGAGCAGCTTGTACAGCACCCTACCCTATTCCTTGACCACGTTGGAGAGGGTTCAAACATAGGGGAGACCGGGTCTAGTTGTTACATGGCCAAGTTGTTACCCCCTCAATATCTCCATGATTAGTCAGTAGATGAGGGAGTGGTCATCGCCGTGTTCTGCAGCTTTCATGCGAAGGTTGAGCCTGAAGTGGCAACTTGAAGGCGTTGCTTGAGTAAGAGCTATCTATCTATCCATCTATAGCCCGACGCCCTAATCCCGCAAAGTGTGGCCGCAGACAAAATGCCTCCAAGTCGCTCTGTCACCCACCATTTGCCTACCCTCCCCCCAGCTCACTCCCCTCTCCCTCATATACCTCTCAACTCCATCCCTCTGCCTCATCTTCGGTATTCCCCTCCCTCTTCCTCCCTCCACCCCACCTGCATACACCCTCTTAGTCAGTCTTTCATTCTCCTTTCTCTCCACATGTCCAAACCACCTCAGTGTATTTCTCCTAATCTTCTCAACCACATCAATATCCACCCAACTACGTTCCTTCACTTCTTCGTTCCTCAACCTGTCCCTCCATGTCACTCCACATGCTTCTCTCAAGTAACTCATTTCCCCTGCTCTCACTCTTGATTTGTTACCCTCTAGCAAGGTCCATGCCTCGCTTCCATACGTCAGGGTAGGGTTCACAATACTATCATGCAATGACTTCTTGACTTCCATACTCACCTCCCTGTTTCTCATCACCGCTTTCAGTGAACCAACAACCTTCCTTCCGTGCTGTACCCTTTCAAGTATTTCATTCCCAAAACTCCCATCCTTACTCATCACACTACCCAAGTAATTGAATGCACTCATATTCTCCATATCATCACCATCCAACCTCACTGTGCATTCTGTGACTTCATTCCTTTCAAACACCATAACTTTACTCTTGTTTACACTGACTTTCAGATTCCTCTTCGTACACACTGTCCCAAATTCATTCACCAAACCTTGCAACTCCCATTCATCTTCACTCAACAATACTGTATCATCAGCAAACAACAACACCAGAATCTTCCACATCTCACCCTCATTCATTAGAGCCACTCCCACATCCACTGCCCTACCTTGCACCTCCTTTACAACCCTATCCATGTATATATTAAACAGCCATGGAGACATCACACAACCCTGTTTCAGTCCAACATTCAGATCAAAGAACTCACTTAGCTCACCATCCTCTCTCACAGTAGCCCTAGCTCCTTCGTACATACTCTTCACAGCACTCAACAATTTCCCCTCCACTCCATATATTCTTAATACATTCCACATACCTTGCCTATCTATTCTGTCATAAGCTTTCTCCAAGTCCATGATGGCAGCATACACTTTCTTTCCCTTCTCTAGATATTTCTCCACTAAACATCTTAGAACAAATATCTGATCTACACACCCTTTTCCCTTCCTAAATCCCCCTTGTCCTTCTCCAACTAACTCCTCTGTTATATGCCTAACCCTGTCAATAAATATTCTGCCATATA
Source organism: Birgus latro (assembly GCA_018397915.1). NCBI lineage: Eukaryota > Metazoa > Arthropoda > Malacostraca > Decapoda > Coenobitidae > Birgus > Birgus latro. The sequence continues at coordinate 16,240 of JAGKTI010004739.1, read as the reverse complement.
TCTTTCCAGTCACACTAAGAAGGCAAATACCCCTATGGTTACCACAGACTTCTCTCTCCCCTTTTTCTTTATATAAAGGAACAGTTATACTTGATTTCCAGTCCTCTGGAACCTTTCCCTCTTCCCAGGCCAATCTACACAACTTACATATCCATTCCACATCAATCTCACCTTCATACTTCAGCATTTCACCACACACTCCATCAATTCCTGGGGCCTTTCCCATCTTGATCTTCTTCACTGCTTCCACTACTTCCGCCCTACTGATCTCTTCCTCCCTCCTCTCACCTCTTCTTCTCCCAGCCAGTCCCCAACCACTTATACTCGCTCTGCTCTCACTCTCTACATTCAACAAATCGTCACGCTCCTTCCATCTCCTCAATTTCTCTCTCTTCTCCATCAGCAATCTATTATCCCCATCTTTCACTCCCCTACTATTTCCCCTTTCACACTGTCTTACTTTCTTTACCTCCTTCCAAAACAATTTCTTAATCTCCCTCCACTTTGCACTCAGATTCCTCCCAAACTCCTCATCCACTTTCTTCTTACTCTCCTTCACCAATCTCTTCACCTCCCTTCTCCAGCTCTCTCTTCTCTCTCTCATCTTCTCCCCTACCTCTGCTCGTTAGCCATTCACTATATGCCTTCTTCTTTTGTTCCACAGCTCGTTTCACCTCATCATTCCACCATGCTGTCCCTTGCACACCCCTGCATCTCCTCCTCACTCCACAAACCATCTCACACGCTGCGCCTATCTCTTCCGTGAAAATCTTACATACATCTTCCACCCCTTCCATCTGCTCTAACTCATACCTTCCCAATCTTTCTTCCACTATTCTCTTATATTCTGCCATTTTCTCACTATCTTGTAACTTCTCCACTCTTCTCACAGGAGCTGTTTCCTCCTGTCTTCCTCTTGATCGCTTCACCCACTTTCTTTCCAGCCTTAGAGATTCCATACCCCCACCGTCAATTTTTTTTTTCCTTGTTCAATGTTATTTTGATATATCAAAGTCACATGCTGATGCAGCTGAGGCACCTGGTGTGTGGAACCATTTATGCGAAAAGGCTATGAAAATAGCAAAGGTTTATGGTGGTGGCGTCATTTTTATAAATATAAAGTGGCCAAGTGTACAGAACATACAGTACTTGGGTTTTGTTGTTATGGCTTAGTGGTTACAGTATCAATTTACCCCATTCGAGAACAACGGTACTAAATTATCCCAATATTTTCAGCTAACCACTTCAGCCATGCCTGGAATTATCCATGGAAAACAGACTGTCATGGAGGCAGCAGTCAAACGAGTTATGGATAATAATCATATAAACGTGTTGCAGATCAGTACTGTGTACGTAAAAGTAACATATTGGTTAATGAACGGTGTGGGTAAAGCTTATGTAGATGTAGGTGGTATCTGTGTTTATCTGTCAGTTTATCTGTCAGTCAATCTATCTATCTGTCTATCTATCTACCTAATATTTCTATCTATCTGTCTGTCCCATAATATCAATTTATTCCTTCATCTATATTTCTATATCAGTCAGTCAGTCTGTCTATATAAATCAGGCTAGTTATATCTGTCTCTCTGTCTCTCCCTGTCTATCTATAAATACTGAAAATAGAGCAAGTGAGTGATTCAGTGAGTGTCGGTGACGGTGGGGGAGTAACTGAGTGATAGCAGTTACGCAATTGAATGATTCAGTTGCTGACAGAGGTTGTGATGAGTACCTGAATGCATGATAGTGATATAGTTTAATTTTACTTACACTACATCCAATATGCCACTACGCCTTTATTCACATGTTAATGACAATAGAATAATTATGGACATATTTGGGTTCTATAACATGCATATCAATTTACCCCAGGGTGTGTAACAAGTTGCCCTGTGTCAAGGGGTAAATTGTGACGAATGACATGCCATCATAAACCTTGAAATAACCATATGACAAAAATGTCTTCGTTTATTTTCTCTAGATTTATAACATAAGGACATATTTTCCTGCTTCCAGACAGAAAATCATTTTATTATACCATTAACTTATGATCCAATGAGGAAAAAAAGATGTTACAACTAGACCCCGTCTCCTCTACATGACGTCTTCCTTCCAATTAATTTTTCTGCTTACGCTGTTATTCTTTTCTCTCTGGTGGACTCCTCTGATCACAGCTCTATCACTGTAACCTGTCCAGTCACTCCAGTAAGGCCAGTGGACCTTCCCAAGATGTGGCGGCTACAGCATTTTGCTGTTGCTGATTGGGACGACCTCAGGCTTCTATAATTTTCCCTAATAATTATTACTTCCATGGCCGACAACCACCTGTGGGAACCTTGCGCATTACGGGAACATGGAAACATACATTCCTTTCTCATATCCTGTGACTAATGCAAAAAAAAAAAAAAGAAAAAAAAAAGGTTTATTCACGTTTTTTTCTAATGCCGCCCACAGCAAGGAGAGGGCCTACAAAAGGTAAAGCCAACCCACCCCTGAATACCAACTTTTTTATGTTGCTGCCCTGAATCGTACTAAGTCTGTTCCTTGCTCTGCTAAAAATAATTTCATTTATACAAAATGCTCTGAATTTTCCAACTCAGATTCCTCCCGCTCCTTCTGGTGCCTTGCCAAAACCCTTTTTAACAACTTTCCCTCATCATCTTCTCCTTCTCTTTTCAGCCCTGATGGTTTTGTAGCTAGTTCTACTGATAAAGCAGAACTCTTTGCTCACACTTTTCTCTCCAATTCCACCTTAGATGATTCCAGTGCTGTTCCTCCATCATTTTTCCCCTCTGACTTCGTGGTTGACATTAAAATTTCTTCAGTTGATGTATTTAGTCATCGCATGCATCAAAGTAACAAGGCATATGGGCCTGGTGGGGTCCATCCTGTTGTCCTCAACAGCTGTGCTTCTATGCTTACACCCTGCCTAGACAAACTTTTTCCCTCTGTCTCTCAACTTGTTCTTGGAAGTTTACTTTCATTCAGCCTGTCCCAAAGAAGGGTAACCATTCCCAGCCCTCTAACTATCGCCCAATTGCTTTAACATCCTGTTTTTCAAAAGTTTTTGAACCTATTCTTAACAAAAAAAAAAAAAAAACTTGTGACAATCTTCATTCCGATCGTCAGCGTGAGTTTCGCCAGAAACATTCCATTGGTGATTGTCTCACCTACCTTTCAGACTCCTGGTCATCTTCCTCTAATGACTTTGGCGAAAGTTTTGCCATTGCACTTGACATCTCAAACGTTTTTTATGGAGTCTGGCATAAATCTAAAGTTTCCAAACTGCCCTTTTACTGTTTCTATCCTACTATCTGTGCCTTCATCTCTAGCTTTCTTTCTGGTCGTTCTATAGCCGCTGTTGTAGACGTCCACCGTTCATCTCCTAGAGATATCAATAGCGGTGTTCCTCAGGATTCTGTCCAATCACCAACTCTTTTACTTCTCTTCATTAATGACCTAAGCTGCACATATAACCCTATCAACTATTTCACTGATGACTCCACCCTTCACCTTTCCATTCATTTCTCACAGCGTCCATCTCAGCAGTTACTGCAGCAAACAGGAGATGAGCCTATGTCACACCTAATGTCTGACTTGGCTCATATCTCTGATTGGGGCAAAAGTAATGCTGTGGGTTGTAATGAAACACAAACTCAGTTCTTACATCTGTCAACCTGTCAAAATATTCCACACGAGTATCCTCTCATTTTTAACAATATCCAATTCAATCCTGCATCATCTTTCAACAGACTTCGGGTTTCATTCTCTCAGCATTCATCTTTTTTTTGGAAAGATCACATTACTTCTCTTGTAAAATCTGCTTCCAAGAGATTAGATGTGCTAAGCCGACTTCGTGACTTCTTTTTATCCCTGCATAATCGTTGACATTATACATGGGTTTTATTAGACCCTGTGTAGAACACAACTCATGTGTGGAGAGACTTCCCACATACAGCTTTTCTGAACAAGGTGGAGTCAAAGGCTTTTCGTCTCAACAACTCTTCTCCTCCTGCTGGCTCCCTTCAACCATTGCCTTTTTGCCACATTGTTGCATCCTTATATCTTTTCTGTCGCTACTGCAATGGTCACTGCTCCCCTGAACTGTCTGCTTTTATCCCTCCACCACTAGGGCAGATGCGTAACACCCGTCAACCAGCAAACTCACATCCCTTTTCCGATGCAAGAGTCAGCTGTTACTCCCAGTCCTTGATGTATGCCTCAGGTCAACCTCGGAACTGTCTTACTCCGTCTGTATTTCATACTGCCCATGACTTCCAGTCTTTCAAACGCAGTGTGCCCAAGCATCTGGAAATGAACTGATCTTGAATTTGGCTTTCTGTTGTATTGTTTTTGCTCTTTCTTGGAGGGAACAATCTTTCAGGCTTCTGGCCTTTGGTTCCTTCTTCCTTGCATAAAAAAAATAACACCCCAGCACGTCCAACGGCACACAGCATATCACCAAACCACGCCTGTACCTATATTTATCTCATACCCAAACACACCCACATATAAAACTCTAACACACCCATATATAAAATCCTAACATCTGCAAAGGCATACAGCATACCACCAAACTGCACCTGTAACTAATTATTAATGTCACCCTCTCACACACCCACATGTAAAACGTCGTTGGTACACTTGACGCCCTTCACAATATTGACGTGTTTGTCTCCCATCTCGGCAGACTGGATTTCCATATTAATCTGATTATGACTGCACTGTGCTGAAAACTGCAAACTACTATGTATTGTATTATACGTCTGAGCCGTTGCCTCCTACAACTCGTAATAAGTAAAGTAGTGGAAGTCTGCATGAAAGATCTAGCCCACTGACATTGTTGGTGCGAAGAGAATAAAAGGTTATTTAACAGGTAGAGGAGAAGGTGATGGAAGGGTAGCAAGAGTAGAAGAAGGAGAAGGAGACTTGAGAGGAACAGTAGGGGATCCTGTAGAACAGGGGTTCTCAACCTGGGGTACGCGCGTCGTACCCCCAGGGGTACGTACGTGAGAGGAATTTTGGGGGTACGTGACAGGTTTCTCAAAATACTTCGGTTTTGAATAACTGCAAACCTGTTTGTAGAAAGTGGCCTACATGTGCTAGGCTAGATGTGTCCTCCACTAGAACCAGGACACTAAGTGACAACGTTAACGAGGAAACCCTTGGAGTTATGTCATTTGTGAGAAAGCTCTCTTGGACTACACTTGCCACACAACCTTGCAAACCCATAATACAGTAGTCACCCTTGCTCATTTTCTATCGATCGCGTCTCTCCTCACGCGTACCTAACAGGTAACAAAGTGAGACGCACTGTCCGCCTCTCACTGTCACCCACTCACCACTCTTCCCTCACTACCCTCACCCTCAGGTACGTTGAGATCTGCTTCATGGTTTCCAGTGTATTTGGTCTGATTTTTTCTCCTCTAATTTGTCATGGATTTTGCTTGCGGCTACAAAGTCATGTGCCTACACTGCAGCCATAATAACTGGTAATGGTTTCATGGCCAAGTTTGTGGTTTTCAATTACGTGGGTAAGGGGTACGTGACCAATACTGAAAGACTTCAAGGGGTACATAAGATTAAAAAGGTTGAGAACCCCTGCTGTAGAAGAGTGGAAGAAGAAAAAAGAAGGTGCGTTACTTTCCTGAGTCTCCTCCCATTTGAAATATCTGAGAATTCCCTGAAGATCATCTGCATAAACATTTACCCTCAGATGATAAGTCATTATTCTCAAATTAAGTACCATTTTACATGATGTGCATGGTGTAAGCCCATAAATTTGTCATCAAATTTAAAAGTGTGAGTTGTGAACCAGTAAATACTAAGCCTCCAGCATTAATACTGATAGGTGAAACAGCCATATTGTTGATGCAACAAATGGTATATAGGCATAGCCAGGTTAGCCTTAGCATACTGGTGTACTTTCTGGAGGTCTGACGATTTACTTTCACATAATCGTCAGAGTTATACAGTGGACTAGGTTTTAATAACACTGGTCAGCAGTCAAAATGTTTCTGACTTATTCTCACCTGTTCCCAATATGTTACTCCCAGTTTCTAAACTGACACTAAAATTTGTCTATCACATAACCTTGACGTACTACATCATAAGTGAGGGATAATTCCACGAAACATGCAAATTCATCAAATAAGTGTCAGTAAGTCTATATATTGTTACAAAAATAATATACTTAGTCTTTAATTTATATCATATACTAAGCACAAACCGATATACAGTATATACAAAACTTTATTACCTTTGTACAGTAGAAGTGCCTCTGCATTTTGCGTTTGTAGGAGCAATTACTCTCACGCTGTAAAGTCCAACAATAGTCACTCGTCATGTTTGGACTGAATCGACCTTGATACCGACTTTCCATTATGACAATTTCGTGGTGAAACCTTTCGCCACGTTCATCACTGACATTGCCAAGAATAAATAGAAAGAAGTCCAGTTGAAAATGGAAGAAATATATCTTGAACGACAATCGAGCACCGAGTGCATAATAATTCTTGAACATCTTGTGCACAAGCTCCTCTTAATTCGATGCTCGAAAATATCCCAGATAATTCTTGGTAAGAACCATGAAGCTCTCCCAAGCAGCCCTTTCCAGCTCAAATAGGCCCTTTACAAAATCCTGATCCTTGAGTATAAGATGAATTTGAGGGACTGTTGAAAAAAACTGCCTTTACTTTGGCTTCAGATACAGTGCCTTGGAACTTCGTTAGCAAGCGGTGGAAGCCAGCAACTTCTTGATACAAGGACTTCACAAAGTTCTTCATCAAAGTTTCAAATGAAGTGGAGGCAAGAATACCTTCTCAGGCTCAACAAGACGTTTGTTAAGACATCTGAACCTTCCAGTCATATCTTTCGGTCACATTGGGCTTTCTTTTTGTGTGTACCTAATGCTCAGCGTCTGCTCTGCTGTTGCATGAGCAGAGAAAACACATGTGCTTTGTGTAACCTTGTTGAAGTCCTAAAAACAAGCAGATCACTTTCAGGTCCCCACAGATGCTCCATTGATGTGTTTTGTAGCCGGCAGCAGTCAACAGAGTACTCAGAGTTTCATAACTTTCATTCATTCCATGGGCATCCACAATTGGATCAAGGAGGTGGACTGCCTTCTGTGCATTTTTCCCAGAATCTATGAACAACCGCCATTTTCCATTATGATAAGGACGAGACTTACGAAGGTGTTGCATTAATGATACAACATCATAACAGTAACAAAGCAGGCCATCCGTATTGAGGTACATTGAGAGCTTTTTATGTCTGTGATGGAAGGTGGTGGTACAAACTCCACCTTGTAGCATGTTCCATTGCTTGAGTCGAGATCCAAGGAAATTATTTTCCTCCTTGGGGGAGTTGAGGTTGCTTACAAGGTCATGCAGCTCCATCTGACCGATGAGGTGTGGCTCCTTGCTTCTTAATCTTCTTGAAAGTCGGCATCCATGCAACACTCCCCCTCGCTAGATTCTGATTCACTTGTACTTAATGGAGGATCTAGAGTTGGAAGCTCAGGACCATGGGGTGCTTGTCTTAGAGAAGGTACGTTAGGATACCTGATCATGGACCGAGTTTTCATTGAATTCCCTTTGGTGTTAGTGAGGCGAAAGTAGTTGTCAGGACAAGGATCTTTTGGTTCGCGCCAAACCATTGGTACGGCGAAAGGCATACCTGATGGCTGTTTCATATGGTTTACACCGAGCTTGCATGCAACATGGGATGCCCACTTCTTGTCTTGATTACAACCAGGACATTTGAAGTAATGTTTGTAAGCACTTTTAACATTCCTTGTAATTGGTCTCTTTAGACTTTCAGGCGTAAAGAACCCGCAGATGTAGCAGAAAGAGTCTGATGCATTCATACAGTTGTGTTGCATCATTGCTTGCCAATACGGATCAAGGCACTGTAACACTAAAGAAAAGCTGAAATGGAACAGTTACAAAATATATTAGATTACCATTGAATATCTTGGTGTAAACAAAACAAAAAAATCATCTGCTTGATGGTGGCAAAATTTTACCTGACTTTCGGCTGTGGCTGATTCACTTTGAGTTGCTAAATATCTTGTGATTCAGGCACTTAACTGGATCTGATATAACCGCCATAATTACTAGCTGAATGCAACTTTACAAGGTATCTCTAAGATTGGAGTCGAGTCGGATTTTCCAGCACACAATCAGATTTTCCTACGGTATAATGGTTCTCGAATACTGGACGTGCTGGCCAAAATTGGATATCATATTCGAAATTTACAGGTTCATGTTTCTTAGAATAATCTAAAAACATTATAGAACCATAACACTTTCTAAATTTTGTCGACCAGTGTAATAGCACTGAATATGGATTTATCGAATCCATATAAGATAAAGAATGTAGTTTCTCCAATGGATTTATTAACGGAACTGTTGACAGAAGCAGACAACTTGTGGTATCAACTCATCCCATCAGGTGCTTTAAGAACTTAAGTACCTCAAGCACTTTAACACCTTTTCAGTTTTGTCTCTCAACAAGGCCAGTGGAAGCAGAATGGTTGGGAATGACATTGCAGTTATTTATATTATATTATTTACACATCTCAACAAGAAGATGGTTGTTGAACTTCAAACCATTATCAGTAATAAAGGTTGATGGCGTAGTGAATGGATAAGCAATATGATCAATGAAGGCACGTGCAGTCTTGTCTTGAAGAGCTACGAGAACACAGCAATGTTGGAAATGATCAGCTGCCACAAACAAGTACTCTGCACTAGACTCCATAAGAAACAATTTAAGGAGATCAATAGAAACAGTTTCCCATGGATGTAATGGGACTGGAAATTTCAAGAGTGGAGCAAGTGCTGACCTATCGGTAAGGGCTGTCTTCCTATACAAAATATCATTGTCCAACACGAGTTCATATACTATCACTGGCAGAGTAGGTAATGTCGAAAAATCCTCTAACTAGGAAGTAAACAGCATTACACCACAGAAGGTCTGTGCACTGACGACTACGGACAACTTCTGTGGTTAGAATGGTGTAAGAATCTTCACTTGGTTGATACGGTTAGATTGCCATGGTTATATGAAGTGAAAGAACATGTGAAACTATATTAGATTTTCCAGGCATGTACTCAAAGGCTGGGTTGAAGTTTTGGATAATAAATGACCATCATACTAGAGGCACAGTAAGATTTCTTCCTTTGAATAAGTCACAAAGTGGGGTATGATCTCTTTGGATATGCACTTGATATCTTTAGGTTATGTCTCTGAAATGTTTGAGAGATCAGACAACTTCTAAAACCTCCCAGTTAGTGACGCTATAGTTATGTTCACCAGCACTGAGGCATCATTTTTATGTCATTCCATTGCTTACACCTTAGTTGGGTTCTTGTTCATAGTGGCCTATGTCCATTGGTCCGTTAAACATATGGAAAAATTCCACGAAAATAGGAGAGAAAATAACCAGGAAAAACACTGAAACTTGTTAAATCTGAAAACAATCACAACCTGATCCTGAGGTTGATGAAATTTGAATGAGAACATGACAGCCGCTAGGCGACGCACTGCAACCACCATCAACACCACGTCAACGCTGCCTCTACTATGCAATGATGGTTTGTGTTAATATGTGTGGATATCCAACTAATTATGTGATCATTATTTAGTTATTGCAAGGTGTTATTCTCTTGCGATGCCATTGTATATCCTGTGTAACCAACTATTATATTTATGTAGTTTTATCATCCATTGCTATAGCGTATATCAGTATTTTTAGATCATATAACCATCTTATAATTTTTATTAAGTAGTCTTGTCATGAACTGAATTATAATTATTTACTCAGCTCATCATATTATTCCAAGTCTTCTGTATGTACACTAATTTAGTTTAATATCACCCTGTTAACTAGTATGCTCTTAGTATAAAGCATACTATACTGTCCTAGAATTTCTTTGTAATTCACTTATATTACCAATGTTGTTTTATTGTTTTGGCGGTCTTTTATTTATCTAAACTTCTCTAACATGTCGGGAGACTTCTTATTTACATGGGGGAAGTAAACGTTATATGCAGAGTAAGTGAGCAGATGTATGGTGCTGAGTTTTGATGATTCTGCTTGAAGGTGCTGACTATCGCAGACAGTTTCCTGTTGCCAAATTTGCAAACTTAGGAAGGGGATGCTGAGAAGATCCTTTTATGTGTACAAATCCGGGAATTACTTAAAACAGCGTAACGTGATGGTAAACGGAAGCTCACTTACCTCTCTCCCAACGAAAGTAGGAGACAGAGAACGACTAGACTTTGAGAGTGTACCACGGCCCTCTTCCAATGAAATAGTCAGTGATCGTGGGAGTCTTTTGAGTAAGCCGAATTCCTGAGGGAATATCTATAGGCCTCCATCTTACAAAAGGAGGGAAGAACAAGACGGGAGTGAGGGAAAGAGTGGGAGGAGTAAGGGAGGAGGGAGAAAGGGGAAGAAGGGAGGATCTGGAAAGGAGGGAGGGAAGGAGCCGGGGAAGTAGGGAAGGAAGGGAGAGACAGAGAGAGAAAGAAAGAGAGAAAGCAGAGGGCAGGAATGAAGTGAAGGAGTGGGAATGCAGATGGAAGGAGGGAGAGGCAGGGGCAGAGGAGCAGGAGAGGAAAAAAAATAAAGGAATGGGGAAAATACAGAATGAGCATGAGGAAAAATAAGGGGAAGGAACAGACGGGGGGAAGGTGAGGAAGGAAAGAGGCATTACAAAGGAGCAGAGGAGGAGTTGGTGTGTGAAAGCAAGGAAGAGGAAGAAAAGAAAGAAAGTAGGGTAAGTTGAGACAGAAGGAAAGAAAGAAAGAACGGGCGGCATTATGCTGGAGGGAGAGAAAGGAAGGATGGAGAAGGAGCATAAATCATCATGGGTCAATATACTCCTTGACACCCTCCCGTGAAGCATTACCAGCCATACTACACCCCTCTTTCCTCTCTCCCTCTCTCTCTCTCTTGTTGCTTCATATTCCCATTTACACCCTCGCCTGCCCTTTTAATATCTTACCGTCTCCCTGCACTCTCCCTCCCCCTTTTCACTCGCCCTTTCCAATAAAATCTCTGTTTTTCATTATAATCACCGTTATTACACTTTCCTTCGCTCCTTAATTCCACTTTTTTTTTTTACACTTTTCGTTTCGTTTCTGTCAGTCTTCTAGGCCAATTTTAGTCTACATACACATATTTTTTGTTCTCCTTTTCACGACATTTTACCCTGAAGAAGGCTTAATAACAAACACGCCATCTTTTTGTATGGGTGAGAACGGAATGCTTCCCTCAGCGTTCTGTCCTTCTGTTATTGCTACCATTCTTATTTTTCCTCTACACTCTTCTTTCTACTCCCCCGACCTTTACATTCTCATTTACTCACTCTGCACTATTTCATTCTCATCTACACTCTCCAGGTTCATTCCACTATAGTTTGCGCTCTCCTTTGCACCGTCCGTGTATCTTATGTTACTTCCTGTTGCCATTAGTTGTATTTTTTAACTTCCTTTGTGTTCTCTCCTTTGCATTTTCCCCAGAACTTTTAAAATTTCTGTCTTTTCTCACTTCCAGTTTACAATCTTCCTATGTTTTTTTTTTTCATTGCTTTCTTCTTTGTCATTAATGTGCCATCTCCTTGTGCCTACTTTAATACCTCTTCACTCGCTCCACACTCCCTTTTCTGTTGCACATCCTCGTACCTTCCACGTCCGATCTTTTCCAAATTTTCCCTCAACAATTCGCGTCCCCTTTGTCCTCTTCCCACCCCTCTCTCGTCCCCACTTTGCAGATTCATCACCCCCATTAATTTCCTCTCACCATGGCCCTCTTCAATATGGTCGCCGCATTATCAAGTACGTTCCCCCATTTCACACGAGGTGCTTGAGCCTTGTGTCTAGTGTTCAAACCCTCTTTCTCCCCTCTCTTAGACATAGACACATCACCCTCTCCCCTTTCATTCTCTCGGTGGTATTAGATTCCTTTGTTTTGATATATAGACTGTCTGGGGGCTCATTGACACTGAATAGACACAGATTTATGCTTTGACTAATTAGAGAGTTTGGTCCACACAATACGCATACCTCTTCTTGTGTGATACGAAGACAGGTTCGGTCAGCACTACGAGTATTCTACCCTTCATCGTTTTCTGCGACCTAAAACTATTTTTATTGCTTATGGTGACTGCTGCTTTCTCCTGCTGTTAATTGCTTGGTTGAATAGTAATTTCAGAAGCAGTAAATATGCTTCAGTTTGCCACAGCAGCAGTCTGCGCTGTTACCGCTGCACAGAAAATGAGAGCGGAATATATCGATCACCCTGTGGACAGGGTTTATAGGGTAACAGAATGATCGGGGTAGGATGAAGGGAGGCTGCAGCTGACAGTTACGTTCCCTTCCTGTACACAGTGATACTTGGCAACGGTGTGTGTGTGTGTGTGTGTGTGTGTGTGTGTGTGTGTGTGTTGATTTTGTATCATTGTTCATTGCAGAGACTAAGTGTGAATGTAAGTTAGCAATACGTGTGTGTCAGCAGGATTGGTTGTCACAGCGGGCACTTCTTCGTTTCTCAGGTCAGTCAAGCTCTTGGTCAAAGTCTGTTTCTCTTTGTCCCTGTTCAACCAGAAGTAGAAATTGCGACCTGAATAAAAACTGGGTAATGCCGTTTGGATCCTAGGCGAACACCTTGACATGGGGACAAGTAATTACTCTCCTTAACCGGTTAACTCTGACGACGTATTTCTAATTTAGTCTTGCTACTTCCTGACGACTTTATCAAGTCTGCGAAGCAGAATGGTATCATTTTCAGCAACACTCCCAATACTGTAGCGCTATACGCAGGCTGTGTGTGTGTGTGTGTGTGTGTGTGTGCGTGTGTGTGTGTGTGTGTGTGTGTGTGTTTTGTGTGTTTTAACTCATCCTAGGCTATTTGATGGATTTGAATGAAACTTTGCAGGTGAGTTCGTTGGGTTCCTGGAAAGATCTTCCACTATATACAGTTTTCCAACCATAATTGTCAGGGGGGTCAGCCCCCCTACCCCAAATAAAGAATTCTCAGAAATAATGAGAGAAAGGCAGATGTGGCTTTGATATCGTAGTATATGTTGTACAATGGACTACTAACCGTAAAACAATATTCAAGGAGCATGACCCCTCCTCCCCGGTGATTCCTCGGGGGTCAGCCACACTCCAAAAAGTAAAACTTATAAGAAAAAGGGAGAAAGTGAGCGGATAGATTTCATCGAAACTTCTCAGGTGAGTTCGTCGGGTTCCTGGAAGGGTCTTCCACTACATACAATTTTCCAACCATGTTTTTTTTTTGGGGGGGGGAGGGTCAGCCACCCTAGCCAAATTTAAAATTCTCAGAATAATGAAAGGAAGGCAGATATGGCTCTGATATCGTTGTATACTGTATGTTGTACAATGGACTCTTATCCGCTGTGCAATATTTAGGGAGCATGCTACCCCAGTCATTCTTGGGGGTTAGTTCTCCTCCAAAAAACAAAAATAATGATAAGAAATAAAGGGCTGTGAGCAGACAGATGTCAACGGAACGTCTCAGAACAGTTCGGTTACTTACTTGGTAACGTCCTCTACTACATACAATTTTTCACCATTATTTTTAGGCGGGCCACCACCCGCAGAAAATTTTAAAGGATACAAAATAGAGAAAGGAGGGCAGATATGATTTAGATATCTAGTGATGAACAATGAACTCTCATCCTTAATATGATAATTGGGGAGCACGATTCCCTTCCCCCCCAAAATGGTTCTTGGGGGGTCAGCCCCCTTCCGAGAATAAAAGCGATCAGTATTGAGGGAAATACTTGATTAGAATTTCCCAAACGAGTTCATTTGTTTACTTGAAAGGTGCTCTACAATATACAATTTTCCAACCCTGGCTTTTAAGGGGCCTAGCCCCCCTCATTTAATTAAAAATTATTCTGAAATAGTGGACATAATTAAAAATTATTCTGAAATAGTGGAGGGCAAATACGGCTTTGATATCTCAGTACATGTTGTATGATGGGCTCTCATCTGAAATGCAATATGTGGAAAGCCTGACCCCCCGTGATTCTTGAAGTGGTCAGCCTCGCTTCAGAAATAAAAATGATCAAAAATTAATTTAAAAAACTGAGCACAAGGATTTCAACGAGATACCACACATACCGCAGGATTAGGTATGCAGTTTCCGTGTATTCTCTGATTGCACAAGATAGAAACGCACATCGATGTTTGAGAAAGGTGACCCCTCCCCAGTGATTCTTGGGTGGCAAGCCCCTTACAAAAAAAAAAAAAAGTAAAAGGAGAACGATTTCTTTGAGGAGGGGGGGGGAGTTCTTTAACAATTCAAGAATCAGATATAGGGAAAATATTTGAATGAAACTCCCCAGATGAGTTTTTCTGGTTGCTCCGATGGTCTGTCACTTTTATGTATTTTCCGAGCCATAATTTTTAGGTGGGTCAGCCTACTCACCAAATTGAAAACTATCAGAAATAGTGAAAGGAGGATCGATATATGGCGTTGATGTCTTTGTGTATGTTGTATAATGGACTCTAATCTGTTATGCGATAAAAATAAATGATAATGATCAAAAATAAAGGAAAAATTTGAATGGCATTTCCGAAGTGAGTTCGTTTGGTTACTGGGAAGATTTGCCATTACAGTATATACATATTTCCAACCTTGATTATTAGGAAGGCTAGCCCCCTCAGGAAAATGAAAACTAAATATACTAATGTGAAAGGACTGAAGAACATACTTCGATATCTTAGTACATGTTGTACAGTGGACTCTTATCTGTAATGCAATATTTCAGAAGCATGATCCTTCCAGTGATTGTTAGGGGGTCAGCCCCCTTTACCAAATAAAAACCATCAGAAACAGGAGAAAGTGAATTTATGGATTTCAGCGAAACCGGCAAACATATCACAGGACTGAATATGCAGTTACGCAGTTACCATGTTTTCTTTGAATGGCCAGGAAGAAACTGCACATCTATGTTATTCAGCAGAGTCGTCATTCCATTAACCTCATCAATATGATAAATATTCGCCTAAATGAAGAAAAAAAAAAAGGTTTGTAAGTAGCAGGAATAAATGATGTGCCTAACTGGGGTTCAAATAATTATTACCTCTCGTGTAGTCGGTAGCTATTTATGACTCCTCTTTTCTTCGTGTTCTTCATCTCCTCCTTTTTCTCCTCCTCCTCCTTCGCTCTCCATCTTTTCTCCTCTTTTCTTTATCCCTTGTTTTTCTTCTCTCTGCTTCTTCTTCTTTTCTTCTCCTCCTTCTCTTCCTCTTCGTCTTCTTCCTCCTGCTGTTCCGTCCCCTCCTCCTCCTCCTCCTCCTTTTTCCTCTTTTCCCTCCTCCTTCTTTTCTGAGCTGAATCAACTGTTTTGGCATCGGTGGAACCCCAAGCTTTCGACCACCATGTATTTGAGAGCTAGTTTTATATTTATCATACAGTATGCCATAGGCCGAAGTATAATATGAATAGAATTTTAAGATTAATCCCTCCTTATCTTTTGTTCCAATGTGTGATATTTTTTAATTTTTTATTTTATTTTATTTTATTTTTTTGGTTATACTGGCCTTCGTTTTTTTGATGACTTTTTCACTCTTGTCCCCACCCACCTACATCCTGTCTTACAAGAAAAATGTATTCTGAAATGAGTATTAAGAGCTTCGTTCTTTTCCTCCACTCATTGCTTCACAACCTTCAAATGTTGCTTCCCCCTTAACTAGCTAATTTCGCTCTCACCCTTCCCTTCATCTTTCCCTTCTTTTTCTTACATTATCCTTCCTTCCCTCCTTCATATCGGGACGTATCAGTTCCTTCATCATCATCATCGTCTTTCCTCTGTCTTCTTTCCCTTCCCTTCTCCTATTTCCCTTTTCCCATTCTGTTCCTTCGATTTCCTTTCCCCTCCCATCCCCTTCGTCATCCCCTTTTCCGCTCCATTCTACTTTCACCCTCAGTTATTCCTCTCCTCTCTCCCTCCCTCGCATCTTTTCCCTTCTTCTTCTTTTGCCTCTCATTTCCTCCCTTCCACGTATCTTCTCTCTTTTCCCTTTATTACTCCTCCATTCCTCCCTATCTCTATATCAGGCATTAACAGTGTCTCTCTCTCATGACTGTCTCCATCATCCCTCTTCACTTTGACTCTCTCTTTCCTCCCTGCCTCCCCCTCCTTTCCTCTTTCCCTCCCTGCCTCCCCCTCCTTTCTTCCTTCCCTCCCTGCCTCCC
>JAGKTI010004738.1:1048-23548 GCA_018397915.1 Birgus latro | reverse complement strand
ATTGCGTGCGTGCGTGTGTGTGTGTGTGTGTGTGTGTGTGTGTGAAATGGGCCAGCACAATAATATTTTCAACATTCGTTCACCCTCCAAGCGAGATATGAAAATGATAAAGGAATTTTTTTTTTTTTCAAGGACAACTTAAAAAAAAAATATTGGTGTTAATGAATCAACAGAAATTCTTGAAACACTTTNTGTGTGTGTGTGTGTGTGTGTGTGTGTGTGTGTGTGTGTGTGTTAAAGTGTTTCAAGAATTTCTGTTGATTCATTAACACCAATATTTTTTTTTTAAGTTGTCCTTGAAAAAAAAAAATCCCTTCATCATTTTCATATCTCGCTTGAAGGGTGAATGAATGTTGAAAATATTATGGTGCTGGCCCATTTCACACACACACACACACACACACACACACACACACACACACGCACACACGCACATACACGACGTTCGGTTTCCTGTCGTAAACATGAATTGCAATCACAGGATGGGGAGTGCATAATATTTCCCGTGTCTCTTTGTTCTTCCTGCAAATGCAAATCATAACTGCGACAGGGAATTGAACCTAAGTTGCTGGTGAATCTAATCCAATCTTCCAGCCATGTGAATCACTCAATCATTTTTAACACCTTTCTCTTATCGTCATTCGATTTTTTTTTTTTTTTAGTATCTTGAAGAGTTTCCACGTGTTCCTGATTTCTTTTGTATTTGTAACAATTGAACATTTTCTCTCATCCTACAGTCTTACATATTTGGACTTCTTTTCAAAATAATCATACTTTCAGAGAAGTTTGCATTTATTCTTATGCATTGTTTTTATGGGCTACTCTAGGATACAACTTGCCCAGTACAGTATATACACCCTTGCCCTCCTCTGAATACTTTTTGGAATGTTTGCTGTTGAATCGTAAACAGTTTGGAGAGGTTCGTTGCCCAGGTCTCGTGAACATTGTCAGAAAGTGGGGCATACTCTGTCCCATAATTTCAAAAAGCGAGGGGCTTATTCAGCCGGTCACCCCCACTTTCTAATAGGAGGCGCATCAGTGAGTTCTGCGATCATTTGACAGCCATCCTCTTGATCTGGGCAGCATTAGAACAAATTTGCTGAAACTCCTTTTACCCTGGAATATCCCCCACCACCTGCCCTAGCATAGCCCACTACATGGAAGCCGCTGAGCCACACTGACATTTGCCTAGAGACGGGGACATCCAACACTCACCTGGATACTTGCAAACCAGTTACTTTCCCACTGCCCGCCTTCCAGAATGTTCAGGTATGGTTTACAGTCTCCACCAAACCGTGCAGACGACATCCCCGATAGGGTATAACTCAGGCCTCCCTCCCCCCTCCACCTTTCCGACAAAATGTGGCTAACTTTCACGTTCTGGAGACCTCTCATACTCGGCGTGGTTTTAAGGAACCCAGTCTCGCTTGATCCAGACTCATCTGCCTTCCCAGCATCCGTCTCATTGTTTTTTCCCTTTCCTGTTTCTCTCTGTCCCAGCCACATCTTACGAACCCACTTTGCATCATAATGCAGGTGAATCGCATGGTGCAGGCTTGGTAGTAGAGAATAGGGAAAATTTAGCCGGGAATGAGATGGGCTGGTACCGTGGGTGTAAAGGGAAGAAGCCTGAACCATGATGTGACTAGAACAAGGGATGCTGGAGTGTGAGAGGCAGGTGAAGCTGTGCCTTAACTGATGAGTAGGTAAGGTACTGAAGCTATAGGATGAGGCAAAACCGACAGGGTCAATGGCTGGGGCAGGGAAGAGGAGGTCCTCACAATGTGGAGGTCTCGAGTTGACTGTCTGATGGAAAGTTCAGATAATACTGTTCCCATGACTCATGTCAGACTGCTCCTGAATGGAGATGCGGGAAATGTATTTAACCCATGTGCACTGGGAACAGCGACGTCAGTGCGATGGTGCTTTGTGTGCTAGCACATTTGGACACGTGTGTAGGAACCCTACCCAACCCAAGATGACGTGGCCGTTGTCCAGATACGTAGGGAATGTCGTAAAACACGCGGCTTTAACACTGTGTAGCTGGATGCTGTGTGGTGTGTTGTGTAACAGTGTCAGCCGTTGCCTGGATAACCGTACCTGAGCCGGGATCCCGTTACTGCTGCTCAGATGTGCGTGGTATCCTCGCGTCACTAGGGTAATGTGTGTGGCGAAATGAAGTGACCCTTGCCTGCTGACCCTTTGCGGATGGCAGCGGGTTGAGAGCAGATTGCCTTTGTCTTGCATCAACCAACCCATGTGGCAGAGAACATTTGCGGACACAGCATAACTATTTTGTCTCCTGAGACTGCAGCACTGCGGTGAAAGGAATAACCTCGTGTGACAGCTGCGTGAACATGATTTCCTTGTGGGAGGGTGTCATGTGCACTTATGGGGTCGACCGGGGATAACTTAATGATGATAGCTGGTGACAGATATTTTAGTAAAACACACACACACACACACACACACACACACACACACACACACACACACAGCCGATTCATATTACTTCCTTCGCAGTTGTGAGAGGACTCGAAGCTAGTCCACCATGGTACAAATGATTTAAGTAGGGTCGATTTCTGTCACTTAGCATAGTAAGTTGTTTCGCTGCCTGCAAGAAGGTTTGGCTTGCCACTCCGTGTAGTCATCTGGGAGTAACGTTACCCAATATCCATAGAATACATGGATATTGGCGTTACCTATGTTAGTGGATAGTGGGCGCTCATACCCATCTAACTTATGTGTAACGTCAAATATATTACCGGTAGATATGTACACTGGCAAATTACGAACATAGAAAAGATAAGTAAAAAGTACCACAAATAAATAAATAATTAAATAACGGTATGTAGTTTAATAAATCCTTGACGTTTTCGCTGATGGATCCCGGGTGGTGTGTAGTGGTACTAGACCTACGTCACATGAGATCCTCGTGGACTGGAGTGAACAGAAGGAGTAGAGGGTCACATACGTTGTTAATGCTCAATATATTTTTGTTAGGCGAGCAGGTTGGTACATTTTGAAAAGCCTTAACTATTGGGCCAATGTTAGTTCCATTCATTTCGTCAGGGGTCTTCTCGTGACGCATAGAAGCTATAGGGAACAGCCTGTTATTGAGTGTTGTTAACGTAGATATATTTCCAGTATCAGAACAAGTTAGCGCATTTTGAAAGATTTTATATCATTAGACCATTGTTTGGTGTATCAGGTTAGTTAACACATGATCAGTAACCCAGTCTGTGTTGCTGGAATAACAACATTAGAACATACTGTACCTGTGGAATGATTGAATATAATATCTAAGAAATTATTAGGTTACTACAGTAGGCTGATTGTTCCATGCCAGACTGCTGTGTTACTAGATTACTGGACTAATATATGGACAGTAGCGTACAATATGGGGTTCTGCCTCATCTACCAAACCCTCTTCCAGAAAATGGTACAAAGGAACACCACACAGAATAGAAAAAACTGGCAGAATTTGTAGGAAAGGGTGATAGGAAGGTGCATATTACCATATACTAGAGGAACCTAGATAATGAAATAATAAAAAATGGGGGAACTCCCATGCATAGAATTTACAGGCATGCTTGTGTATTGAAGACTATAACCAAATGATCATTAAAAAAACTTGTGGAAGTGCATAATTTATCAGTAATAGAACCTCACTAATTTTATATGCAGATGTTGCCTGCCAAGGTGGGCTCTCAGGTTGTTTCTGTCCCATGGTCAGGCCAATAACAATGGAACTATTTCATACTATTTAACCTAACTTAACTTGCCCTAACATAAACAACATAGGCTACTAACCTCAACTAACCCCACTTAAATTTACCTAACCTAACCCAACCAGACTAAAATGACTTGGAGATGAACGAGTTTTGGGGATGAATCGTCTGGTTGACCTCTTACAGGATCTATCTATCTATCTATTGCCAGACGCCTCAATCCCGAACGGGGTGGCCACAAACAAATCGCCTCCATGTCACTCTGTCCCCTGCCATTTCACTACCACGCTCCCAACTCACACCCCCCTCTCTCATATACCTCTCCACTCCATCCCTCCAGGATGCTGCCGCTAATGTAAATAACTTAACCTCACTGCTCTTAGTATCATAAAAGTTATATCCATGTGATCTGAGCATTGTCAGTTACAGTATTACATAATTCTGGTACTATACTGTGTGAAGAGTTATATGATTATGGGCCTGCAATAGCCAAACCTGATGGGTTCCAACTCATCTGAGTTCATATCCGTCTGCCATAGCTTGGTCATTCTTCGTTTCAAACCTTAAGTAGCTACCTGTAGTTATAAAACCTGTTACAGTATTTCTGTAGTAATTTTTTTTTTCTCTAGTTTTTTAAAAATTTTCTCCCCTTTTTCTAGAAAGTTTTTTTTTTTTTCTTTGGTCTTCATTAGACTATGGATGTGAGACTGGTGTGGCATGAAGATGAGAAGTCAGTAGTTTGAACAGAGGAGCTGGGGTTATTGAGAAATGTGTGCAGAGTGCAGAAAGTGGATACTGGCAGGTTAAGAAATAATGTGATTCATGAATGAGTCAGGAAGTCTGTGGACAACAGAGGCTGAAAAGTGTGTGCTTAGATGGTATGGTCATATGGAGAAAAATGGGTGTAAATAGGAGGGTGAACAGATTATATGTGAGTGAGTTTGAAGATGGGATGAGGTATAGCAGGCCAAGAAGAAGGTGGATAGACATGGTAGATGTGTGTGTGAGAAATGAAATACAATATAGAGTTGGCAGGGCTAGGGAACTGACAGGGGATGGAGCTGGATAGATGAATTTTTTACAGAGGAGGTAGTTACTACCTTGAGAGTGAATGTGTGGATACAAACTTAGTAACTTGGTACACATTAATAATCATTTTCAAGCAGGAAACATTCATCCACAAATAAGGTGACTCAAAGACCAAGCCAAGACTCACACATTGTTACGAATCATACAACACATTAGATTTCTTCTTTTCCTCCACAGTTTCCAGCATCTGGTTAAAGTACTGGTTTTGGCACATGGTTTAGCTTCCAGTACATAGGACTTGTACCATGGCCAGCCCCAACATCAGGAGTCTTTAAGGGGAAGCATGGTGTTATTATTATGTATGTACAGTATATAAAAAACAGTATATGCCTTAATTTTATTTACTGGTACAGTATTTATTTTTTTTATTTATTGTATACTATCCACGATATATATTTTAGGGCATTTTTTTTTTCCTTTGCATCCCTAACCTTAATCAGTGTTTATATTCCAGAAGCTGTTCTGAGAAGTTAACAATGGGTAAGACAATGAAGAGAGCTAGGAAGAAGGAGGGGTCGGGGAGGTCAAATAACTCCATGAACCCAGACCGACCTCGGGACCAGGTTAGTAGGGTACAGTGTGTACATACCTGTCTGCTGTTAGTGCAATACTGTATACATACATGTATGTTAGTTTAGTATAAATACCGTACCCTGTTAGTGCAGTGTAGCAAAATAACATGTTTGTCTTCACCTCTCTTCAAAGAATCTTGTCTGTGATGCTTGATGTCTTTTGTCTATATGTCCGTGATGTTTAAAGGCAGGAAAGATGCCAGGTGCCAGTGAGTGGGCAGCAGCAAGGAGGGCGATGATGGGTGACAATGTATGATTGCTTCATCAGGAAATTTCTTTGATGGGGGTATTATCTTGCCTTCAGGATATAATTCAGGCCTTTTCTGTCTTTGATCCTATTTTGAATGACGGAGAAAAACTAAGGCCACTGTAGCCGTAAAATCCTGAGTAGTAGTTTTGGGGACATTGCAAACAATCCCAGCCTGAGAAGAGAGATGACTGTGTGTTGAGTTTCCATGCCAGCAGGATGTTGAGTATTGGTGAGATGCTGACTGCCACAAGAAAGCACCAACTTGCTGTTTAACATTGGCAGTACAATTGCAGTGCAGACATATCATTAATGTAGGAAAATAATGAGAAGGTCCATAAAGCATTTTTGCTGACTGTCAGTGGTATGTTTATGGTATTTATAGAGAATGGTTATGGATAGGGAGTTAGTGAAAAGGGCATACAGTATGTGACTAAATCAGAAGGGGAGAAGAAGCATGGTAGAGCAAGAGAAGTTGATGGATGTTATACAAGTCTGTGTCAGAAAGAAGGATACTGTATGGAAGTTGGCAAAGCTAAGAACTTGACAAGGGATTAAAACAGATGGATGTACAGTAGTATATTTAGAGTTAGATGACAAGAGTTTGGCACCCCTTTTTAACTTGGTAGTGATAGAATATTTAGCCCATTTCACTGGACATATTTGATAGCTCTGCTTTTATCCAGTCTTTCATGTATTTTGTCATATATAATCCATATTTTTTTAGTGAGTAGTAGGAATAGAATGATGATAATGAAAATTATGGGAAATAATACAGTTTCGTTTTCGTTTTCATAGGCTCCAACATGCTTGCATGCCTTGGTCACCTGATGGCGGCTCTCAATGCTGCTCGATCCCTGGCAGCCTCCCTGTTCAGTCCCTTAACACTGAGGTCACACTTAATGACCTCATCCCATGTCTTTCTCGGTCTACCCCTCCCAACCCCTCCCCCAATATTAGCACTTTTCACCCTCTGTACCCAATTATCATCCCCCATCCTCTCCACATGCCCAAACCACCTCAGCCTACCTCTCCTCATCACAACACCAATACACTCCAGTCCCATCCTACCTCTCAACTCGTCCATCGTAAACCCAGCCCCCCCAGGCCTTGCATGCAGGGACGCACTGCACATCCACCTAATCATTGTCATTTCTGTACGTTTAAACCTGCGAATATCCTCTTCCTTTACTGCCCAGGTCTCACTACCATACAGCATCACACTCCTGACACATGCTGCATACAAAGACCCCTTAGCACGTAAGGAGAGTCCTCTCAATGTCAGGAGAGGCAACAGCTCCCTGAACTTCTTCCAACCACTTCTCACCCTAGCAACCGAGCTAACTCCAGCCCCACATCCGGCACATAACTTGTCTCCCAAATAACAAAACTTCTCCACACACTTGAGAGACTCACCTGCAAGTTCAACCCTCTCATGCCTAACAATCTCCACCTGCTCTCCCTGACACGCCGCACACATGAAATCAGCATTATCTCGCAGTCTACCTCTAATACCACTACATCTCTTGTGCACCCATTTATCACAAACACTACACAAAATGGAATTACTTCCCACACCCTTGTGGCAAACTGCACATGGCCACTCTCCCTCTCCTATGATTGTATTATGAATAAATTCTTTTGTGAACATGGTTGAATGTTAACATTACCAAAGGAATTATTCCCAGCACCACGCAGGAATGAATACTATACATCCATCGTATATATTTCCAAGCGTTTTTTTTTTTTAAGGTTTCTGTTGATTTTTTGTAATTTTTGTTTTTTTATTTTTTTAAAAGCTGGGACCAGAATTAGTTGTAGTTTCTCAAGCACAGCCATCACATGCAAGTGCCACCACCACTTCATTGTGCTTGACTAGTGTCTCATGGGACTCCATAATGAGTGGATAGAAATTACTTATTTTGAGACATCTTCATTTTCTGCCATGGCTGAGTGAATTTGGCATCCATTATGGAGTTTTTTTTGAAAAAATTGGTTGATTATAAAGTATTTAATTGGAATAAAGGGATAAGATTACACTGTCACTGCTTAGAATATATTCTCATTGCTTAGAAATTAATGATCTCTCGAACTAAAACGGGTAAGTATTAACTTCAGTCCTTTCGCTCTGGTGATGTGCTGTTTTTATTGATGCTGGCTGCTCTGGCACAGATTTAATCAGGAAAGAGGGGATGATGAAGTTGTGAAACAGTTAATGGAGACTGTTTCCAACTCTAGCACAAGTGGTCTTTCTGTGGCTTGATAAAATTGTGAGAAGCTAACAAGAATACATTGATAATAGATGTCACTGTACTGAGTGGTTAAAAATGGTGTCTAGCTGAGATGGCTGTAGTTGAATGTTTGTTTTGCAGGTCAGTCTCCGTGGTGCCCCCTATTCCCGTGACAAGGCAACCATCAAGCGATTGCAGATGTATCGCTCGGGGAAGCCCAAGCGCAATAGTAAAGGAAAAATTATCAGAGCAGCAGCTTATCAGAACAGGCTTAGCTCAGGTAAGCAATGACTTATAGCTGTACTTGTTTTGTAGGCAAAATACATTTTGGTATTGTACTTTATCTAACTGTGTTTTTTCTTTGAGGCTACCTCAGCTTATCATCAGCTTTCCACCAACAGTATTTCAACTTTGACAGCTGTTGCCATATTCTTTTGTGGGTAGCACTCAAGCTGTTGCATTTTTTAAAAGCTTTTACATTTCCTCTTAATTTGATCTAGTTCATACATCCAGAACTGGTGTGACATTCTGCTCATGGTCTACCAGGACATAATGGCAACCCTCACTTGAATTGTCTATGTAAGGGTCTGCATCCAAGGAAAAACTGCTTTGCACATTGAGTTTAAGTGTTCTTGCACTTTATTTTAATGCTGGATTGCTCTTGGATAAATAGGGTTTCTTGGTTTTTGAAATTGGGGAACCAAAAAGAAAAAAGTTGGGGATGTTTTGGGATCAGATGGTTAGAGAGGTACTGTACAGTCAGCTCACCCTCAGTGCAGCTGATTGGTTAACATCAGGAACGTTGTTATGGAAATATGTGTTATGGGAGATACAGAGCCTAAAGGAAAAACAGTTTATGGTTTACTCCCTCCCCGTGTCACCCAAAATTACATCCCAGGCCAGCCATAACAACCTCAAACTGGCTGTGCTTGTAGCAACAGCGATAAACACTTTTAAAAACACCCTGTACTTTTAACCAAGCTGAAGTGTGGAGCTAAACCACACCCAGACCATCACCCCACATCATCATCCGACATCATCTCCCCACATCATTACTCCACATCACGACCCACACCACACCAGCATCCCATGCCAGTGAGCCTTTGAACAGTCATGTGCCCCATGCTGTGACAGATACATCCTTGCACTGGCAGATAATGCCACATTTAGCCTCAGGGAACTAAATGCAGGTCTCTGCTCCATGTCGGATGCATTAGTTAGAGAAATGGAGCTATCATAAGCTTCATACCCACAGACAATATATGGGGGTCTGCTCTTTCTGAAAAAGTTGCTTGTGGATTATCATAAGCAACTTTATTGTATAGTCAGTGGCAAAAGTTCACCTACTGTTCAGTCATGTTTGTTCCTTACTTGGGGGATGTCTGTCACTTTCATTCCTGATGGAATACTGCAATATCACAGAGTTACCATGTGCAAAGAAACATACCAAGCTTCTCTTAGCATAGGACTATGGGCCAGCTGATAAAAAGTAGGAAGTGGAAATGGTGAAACGAGGCTAGGTTATATTCCCAGCTCTACTTTGAAAGAAGTTCATGGCTTAATTTGTAATGGTAATGGCCAATCCCTTCTTACATCTTTTGAGTTGCTGTGACCCTAGGCTAGGCTAGTGTGGTCTGTTTCATTTAGCAATAGCTGACCATTCTACTTCACTGGACAGCATTACATGATCTAAAAACCTTGCCATTTCTTGGGGATCAAACTTGCACTAGCTTGTTACTCAGACTGGTTTGTTCTAACCACTGTACCACCAGGCCTGTAATGAGTCCAGAATATTGTTTCCAGGTACACAGGCTCGTGTTGAACCTAACCAGCGATGGTTTGGGAATACTAAAGTCATTGGGCAGAAAGCACTTCATACCTTCCAAGAGGAGATGGGAAAAGTAATGAAGGATCCCTATCAGGTACAGTATGTTATTTTCTTACCATTATGATTAATTTTTCTTATGGTAAACTGGAAATTAAAGTCTTGAAGTTGGTAATGTCAATAGGTTGGGTGATCAAGAGAAGAGGTATTATCCTAAGTAGCTATGAGTGGATTGGATTTTTGAGTTGTGTGTGTGTGTGTGTGTGTGTGCATGCATGCATGCAGATGTGCTTGCATGTATTTGTGTAGATTTACTTGATTGTTAGTGTGTAGGAAGGAAACAGGTGAAGTAAATATTATAGTACAGTATATGGATTAAGAAAATGGGTGAGGGCTTGGTTGGATTAATATAAGTACAGTGAACTTTTAAATAAACTCCTCAGGCTCCTTCTTGTATCTTGCCAATAACCTCTCCAGTAACTGTACTTCTTCATCTTTCCTCTTTTTCCCCCAGATAGCATTTTAACTGATCCCTCATGTGAAAAAACAGCTCTTTGCTCAGACTTTTGCCTTTGGATGATTTGGTACTGTTCCTCCATCTTTTTCCTCTTCTGATTTCCTCATGCCTGTCATTAAACTTTCTTCAAAAGATATCCTGCACTTGGTATTAAGAAGGTATACAGTTATGACAGTGCCCCTCCAGTTGCTCTCATATTTCCATGTTGCTGGAAGTTTGCTCTCATTCAGCATGCCCTAAAAAAGGGTGTTGACTCCAAACCATTGAATTGTCACCAAATTGCAGTAATCTCCATTATTTCCAAAGTTTTTGTTTTCCTGAGCAAGAAGATTCTGAAGCCTCTTTCCTTTCAAAACCATTGTTCTGGCTCCCAGTGTGGGATCCATCTGGGATGTTCCACTGATGATCTTATATTCTTTCAAGATTCCTTGCCATCCTCTCTTGGGGGTTTGAATGAAACCTTTACTGTGTTACTGAACATCTGAAGGGCTGGCAAAAGAGGCAGGAACAATTGTTTAATTTCCAAATTACATTAGTAATTTAGTAAATTAGTCATGTGTTTTTTTGGGGCAAGCAATGTTTGTCTATCTGTCTGTTGCCAGACGCCTCAATCCCGCACAGGGTGGCCACAAACAAATCGCCTCCATGTCACTCTGTCCCCTGCCATTTCACTACCATGCTCCCAACTCACACCCCCCTCTCTCATATACCTCTCCACTCCATCCCTCCATCTCATCCTCGGTCTCCCCCTCCCTCATGTCATGTATAAAAAATTTGCATTGTAGTATCTTCTCATGCCACATGGAATATGGTGTTTGCATGTGTACCGGGTATAACGTTAAATTTTTTTATGTGCCTGTCATTGTTAATAATAGGTGTGTTGTTTAGTGTGCAGAAGTGTTGTTCTGTTTCTTTGGTGAATTTTTTCCAGTTTGCCATCTTGTCGTTTGTGTAAATGATGTGTGATAAGTCTGGTTTGGAGTGTATTCCTATAGTGATAATGATAGGATTTGAATGGAGGTTGGGATCCATCCTCCAGGTTTTGGTGGATGAAAGTGTGGGTGAACAGACTGTGATGTCTGGGAAAGAGGGGAGAAGTGTGCTTGGTGGAGGATGATTGAGTGTGCATATTGTTGAGGTATGATGCAATGTCCAGGCCTCAGCAGTTGTGTTTACATTTGCACCAGGCAGTGTTTTTTGTGTAGTTTTGTACATACCAAGCAGTGTTTTTAGTGTGAGAAAGAGGGATGTGGAAATGGAGGAAGCTGAGGAACCAACAAGATCCCAAAATTTATGGATGAAGCATGAACGAAGATACCGATGATATGGGTTGCATCCCTTTCAATTTGTTATTGAAGGAATGACATAGCACAGGTGAATGTGTAAGTGCATCTAAAAGAATACATAAAAAAGTGTGTTCAGATGTTTTAGCTCATGAGGTGGATCCAAAATTTCAAAAGCTTTATTGAAGTGTGAATGATTTGTGTTTCCTGTTTCATTGGACTTGCTGTTTGATATACAGTATGTACATTTATGATTTGTCTTTGTTTTGGGATCCTACATCATTCTTTTTTATGCTTGAATTACAGTTGAAATGATGAATGTAGACAATTGGCTAGATAACAATGTCATAGTGACAAATATCCCCATAGGTCTTAATATATAGTGGAGTGCCATGATAGAAGGTTGGCTAAATAACAGTCATACTCAGAACAAGTCATCACATAAGGTCTTTGTAGACAGCGGAGTGCCGTTATTGGAATGGGTTATAAAGCTTGTTTTTCATACTTATATTCACATGGATTTATTTCTTCATATCAGAACAAACAAAACATGCACACACACACATATGCATGCACAAACACACAGATGCATGCACACATATGCATGCACGTATGCATCCATGCACACAGAAAAAGAGAGAGATGCATTTATTAGTTAAATGCTTCACTTGCAGGTTGTGATGAGGAAAACCACATTACCAATCTCGTTGCTGAATGAGGTTGCAAAGAACCAGCGTGTACACATCCTGGACACAGAACCATACACCAGTGTCTTTGGTAAGAAGAAGACAAGGAAGAAGCCAGGTTTAAAGGTCAGTGTAGCTGGACCTGTTGTTAATGCATCTGTTTATATGTGTTGTAGTGGTCAGCTTGTATGATATGTCCCTCATATGGCAAGTTGCTTTAGGACATACTCCCAAGTCCTTACAGTATCTATCATCCAATCCCTTATTGCACCTGCTCTCAACCTAGCACAATTTATATTTACATTTGTTTAGAGACCAGTGATTTTTCTAGCATGTGTTAGTCTTTTCACCTGATGGTAGCTGTATATGTGACACTGTCTTAACTATTTCCATTTTCAGTCTTCTCTCACAGTCTCCACGTAGTACTACATCTCAGCCTGCCTGTGGGCATTCTTCCCTCCAAATTCATACCTGTGACTTCAGAACCAGTCACCCTCCCTCTTCCTGTCAACTAGTCCACACAATCTTAACTTACCAGCATGCATCACCTCTCAACTAGCTATCACTGCCATATCTCCACTCACAGTATACTCTTCTCATTTCTTCCACTTGGTGGTGCCCTACGCTTCAGTCTAATATTTTTGTTTTTATGCATTTCAGTCTACTTGTAACTTTTTCTCTCACTGGCCAGTAGGTCTTTCTGCCATGCAGAAGACACTTCTCTTATGTGTTCTGTAGAGAATACTTCTTATCCTGAACAACACACAGCTCAGCCCTTCATCATACATTATTGTCATGACATCTCTTTCCACAATCTGTCTTGGAAAGATCGCATTACATTTCTTGCAAAAACAGCTTAGGTGTTCTGAACAAACTCCTTGCATTGTACAGTATAGTCCCAGAATCCAAAAATAAATCGATGAGGAAGAGTTGCTAGGGAGCCTCCTTATTGAGTGAGAATGTGGTCCACAATCATATTATTGTGTATCTCTCTTTTGCAGTGGCAACAAACATTCAACATACCAGTAATAAAAGGTCTCTTTGCAATCACTCCCCCCCCTCCCTTTTCCCCCTATTTAATAATGCAGTTTTCACAGATTGGTGACTTTGCACAGTATGCAAAGATTGCTGAGGAATCGTTTGAGAAGTATGATGCTACAAAGGATTTAGATCTGGTGAGAGATGCCCCTGATGCCCAGGAGCTACCACCTGAATGGTTCCTCAAGGTTAGTTTAATGTCAGCATATTGCCATGCATCAAAAATACCATTTTGTGCAATATTAACATTATTTATGGGTATGTAAAGTACTCCATAATTCAATTCGTATTTGAGATACAGAGAAGTATGTAAATACTGTATACCTGGTATAAACAGCTTGGAGAGAGAGTGTTGGAAGGTGGGGAAAGCAGTTGGGATTATGATGAGGAGTGGGAATGATGGATAACATGAGTGATATTTATTGTACACAGAGACAGAAGGTGGTTATCTGAAAATGTGTCATTAGCACATGTGAAAAATGCTATGAAAAGATTTGATAGGAAGTCTTCTGGAATTGGTGAGGAATGAGCACAGCTGATAAATTACAGTGGAATAGTGAGGAATGAGCACAGCTGATAAATTACAGTGGAATATAAGGAAATGTTTGATGGAAATGGTCAGAAAGCCTGGATGAATGAAAGTGTACCAGAGGAAAGTAAGAAGGCTCTGATTTTATCATAGTACAGTACAAAAGTAAATGTGATCATAGAGAGTAAAATTCATCATAGGAAAAAGTAATAGATATGGGGAGTCAGGTGTCAGAATATCTGGTGGTTGAGGAACTGAATGGTTTACAAAGTATAGACTGGAGTTGTGTGGATCATTTATTTGCAGTAAGGCCCAGAAATCTATCTGTCTGTCAGTTTGTAGCTAGACATGTCAATTCAGTAAGGGGTGGCAACAAACAAATCAATAAAAAAAAAAATTCTAATCATAGCACTTCAGTTTATTTGGGAAAGTTGAGTTTGCTGCACACATTTTGACTACGGATATGTGCAGTGTTTTTGTAGAATATTTTTCTACAAGTATTGTATAGCAAGGAGTTCTGTACTTATTTCTACTTTTGCATATACAGTACTGTGTTTTGTACAGTAAAACTTTGTAAAGTTATGTGGTCAGGTAATGATCCAGTTGTTATTGTTATTTTTTGGTAGATATTTTTATAATAATTCAGTCTCTTTTTCCTTTCAGGCAGGACAAAGCAAACGTATCTGGAATGAGCTGTACAAAGTGATCGACTCATCAGATGTTGTGGTCCAAGTGCTGGATGCTCGAGACCCCATGGGGACACGATCTAAATTGGTTGAGAAATATCTGCGTAAAGAAGCTCCCCACAAGCATCTCATATTTGTTCTCAACAAGGTAATATATTATTTGTTTTAATATACTGTCACAAGCAATAGTTTGCAAACATTCCCCTGCCACCATTGTGTTTTGCCCTCCATATGTCTCATTTCTCCTTGGAAGTCAAGAGTGTATCTTTCCTTGCTCTTTCATTATGACTGATATCACATATTTTATGCAGCACCTTCCATCATGACAGCTGACAGGGAAGTGTTTGCAGACTTTCAATTATGATAACACCTCCTGTACTGGGTAAATAACAAGTGGCAATGAAGTGCAGAGTGAGCAGAAAGTGTTAACTGCTACTGACAAAGGTGTTGATGGTACAGCTTTTTTGGTTTTCTAGGAGATTTAGTTTTGATACTTATTTTCCAGCCACATTTTCCTTCCCATTAGCTATGTCCTTTCAGTTCAGGGCACTTTTAAACTTAGCTTTTACAATTCAGCCACTTCAAGGTGTCACACTCTCACTGTATAGTGTCCTCCATTGCCACCTAACATTCTTGTTTATTCCAAGTCAGCGTGTTGGTCCAAACTAGGATTGTTTATATTTTTATTTATTTATTTATTTTTTTAAGCACTGAAATTCTCTGAGAACCAAGATTATTACTCCAGGCCGATGTTTGTTGAATGATAATCTCATCCCAGGTTTCAGCTAGTGTCTAAGTCTCCATCCATACTAAATACCTACAGTTGTAGGTTGGAAGTCTGCTTCACTGTTATGTTAAGTCATTTATAAAGGCTCCAACACTATTGCATGCGTCGGCCTTGGTCACCTAATGGCGGCTGTCCATGCTGCTCGATCAGTGGCAGCCTCGCTGTTCAGTCCCTTAACCCTGAGGTCACACCTAATGACCTCGTCCCATGTCTTTCTCAGTCTACCCCTCACAACCCCTCCCCGAATATTAACACTTCTCACCTTCCGTACCCAATTATCATCCCCCATCCTCTCCACATGCCCAAACCATCTCAGTCTACTTCTCCTCATCACAACACCAATACACTCCAGTCCCATCCTACCTCTCAACTCTTCGATCGTAAACCCAGCCCCCCCAGGCCTTGCATGCAGGGACGTACTGCACATCCACCTAATCATTGTCATTTCCGTACATTTGAGCCTGCGAATATCCTCTTCCTTTACTGCCCAGGTCTCACTACCAAACAGCATCACATTCCTAATACATGCTGCATACAAAGACCCCTTAGCACGTAGGGAGAGTCCTCTCAATGTCAGGAGAGGCAACAGCTCCCTGACCTTCTTCCAACCACTTCTCACCCTAGCAGCTGAGCTAGCTCCAGCCCCACCTTCAGCACATAACATGTCTCCCAAATAACAAAACTCTTCCACACACTCAAGAGACTTACCAGCAAGTTCAATCCTTTCGCGCCTAACAATCTCCACCTGCTCTCCCCGACATGCCGCACACATAAAATCAGCATTATCTCGCTGTCTCAAGTTACTTGGTGAAAGTTGTTGATTGACATTTTATTTACAGGTGGACTTGGTACCGGTATGGGTTACACAGAAGTGGGTGGCCATACTAAGTGCTGAGTATCCCACTTTGGCCTTTCATTCGTCCATCAAAAATCCTTATGGAAAAGGAGCGTTGATTAACATACTCCGACAATTTGGGAAATTACATGAAGATAGAAAGCAGATCAGTGTTGGTCTTATTGGTTTCCCTAATGTTGGTAAGAGCTCCATCATTAATACAATGAAAGCCAAAAAGGTATGCAATGTTGCTCCATTAGCTGGCGAGACAAAGGTATGGCAGTATGTAACCCTTATGCGAAAAATTTATCTCGTAGACTGTCCAGGGATTGTGCCACCATCTCATGAGTCAGCTACTGACATGGTGCTGAAGGGAGCTGTCAGGGTTGAATACCTAAAGGATCCATTTGATTATATTGCTCCAATCTTAGAAAGAGTGAAGCGTGAGTACATCATCAGAACATATCAGGTGGATGACTGGAACACTCCAGAAGACTTTATAGAGAAAGTGGCACGTCGCTCAGGCAAGCTTCTCAAAGGAGGGGAACCTGACGTAAATACTGTTTCAAAGATGATTCTCAATGACTGGCAACGAGGAAAGATACCATATTTTGTCCCTCCTCCTGGACATGATTCTTCTGATTTTGATCAGCAGAAAACTGCTGAGAATGAAGAAATGGCAACGAAAATACGTGAAAAGGAAGAGGAGGAGGAGGAGGCGCTGAAGCCCATAAATAATCCATCAGTTTTTCAGAATTTAGACAGTATAATTATGAGTCTTGAATATTCAGGAGATGATGTGAGACCTTTAGAAGAAAGTTCCCAGAAACCTCAGGACTACATAGATGAAGAGGAGGAGTTAGAAAAGGATCAGGAAGAAGAAGAAGGAAAGAGTAATCAGAAAGAAGAAGAAGTAAAGAGTAAACAGAAAGAAAAAGAAGGTGTGAATGAAAAGCAGCAGGAAGATAAGAGTGAGGAGATGGAAAAAGAGGAGAAGCAGCAGGAAGATAAGAGTGAGGAGAAGGAAGGTGTGAGTGAGATGCAGGAGGAAGATACGAGTGAGGAAAGAGTAAAAGAAGAGAAGCAGCAGGAAGATAGATGTGAGGAGAAGGAAGGTGTGAGTGAGATGCAGGAGGAAGATACGAGTGAGGAAAGGGTAAAAGAAGAGAAGCAGCAGGAAGGTAAGAGTGAGGAGAAGGTAAATGAAGAGAATCAGAGTGATGTAGTAAAGGAAAAGGAAGGAGTGAAGAACAGAGACGAAGAACCAGAGCATAAAATAACTAATGAGCATAATTTACAAGACATAAAATGCAATGCAGTAGAAAGTAAACAATTCTTTAGTAACACAGTGCAAAACCAAGCTAAGGATTATGCTAATGAAAGTAGCAGTAAAAATTGCTTTGGAAATGACAAAGATAAGAGCGCCAGTACCCTAAAAGCTTCAATGGAAATAAATAAAAGCACAGAAGAGACATCATCAGAGGATGAGGAAATGATTGGAGAGGATTTACTGTCCAGTGATGAAGAAGAAGTAGCCACAGCAGCTGGAACCTTTACTGTTACTTCTATCAGAAAGCTCAGGAGAAAGCGAAAGCTTCGTCCTGGTGAAGAACCAGAGAGCAAACCTTTAACATCAAAAGAAAGAAGAAGATTAGAGGGATTAGGAAAGAGGAAGAAGGTAGGGAGTAATTTTTATGAGGTAACGAATGTCAAGAACAGGAATCGTAACAAGGTGAAGCCTGGCACGTTGCCATCAGGATCACAAGGCCGCAGGAAAAGAAGAAAGTAAGCTTATCAAGCAGAAAAGTTAATTTGTGGTATATTAATTATTATAACTTACAAGATAATTATTCAGGTATATATACTGTACAGTAATTATGAATACATTAACAGTTGATGTCATGCAAGGCACAAACTATCACAGCAGTTCAGTGTGACAGCGAATGGACACTTCATCATATATTTTGGATATATCAGCAGATTTATAGTACAGTTTATATAGTAAATTATGTAGCTGTGCTTATACAGCTAGTGAAATTACTGTCTGTAGACAGTGAATCCAATATATCATGGTGTTGGCTCATCATGTGTCATTTGCCTAATCATGAGGTCTGATTGGTAAGAGTTGGCAGAGAGCATTGGTTCTACAGCATTGGATGATATATTGAAGGATATACTTCCATATCTTGCCTAAATTACTATGCACAGTACAGTTAGCTCGCTTATAAGTCAGCTTATTGACTGACATCAGGAACAACATATGGAAATATGATCAGTGGGAGATACAGAGCCCATGGGAAAAACAGTTTATGGGCTAACTCTACACCCTCCCCAAATGACCTCCTAGTCTGCCCTAACCACCTCAGACTGGTTTTAAATGTACCAAACAATGATAAACACAGTGTTAAACACACTACTGTGTATTTCCTAAAGTGTGGAGGAAGACCACACCATCACCCAGACTACACCTTTACTCCATACCATTACCCAGACCATACCTGTACTCCACACCATTACATAGACCACACCATCACCCTACACCAGTGAGCTTCTGAGTAGTCATGTGGCCTTTGCTGTGGCACATATGTCTGTGTGGAGACAGATAACACCATGTTTGGGCAAAACCTGCATTGTTGTAACTAAGGTCAGACATATAATACCCAGTGTTCTAGAAGTCTTCTTAAATATTTGTGCTTTATTAGTCTAAATACAGTGCAGCTGCAATAAAACATGGGTTTATATACATATTGTAATGTGATGAATCATTATCATACTTACTGGGCACAAGTTACAGTACAGTAATTTACATGCTGAGTACAGCATCAGTAGTAATTGATGACAGTACCATACACAGTAAAGAACTGTGTGGAATTCACTGTATTTTTTTTTTTTTTTTGGGGGGGGGGGATTCTGAAGTTCCTTTTAGCATGTGTCAGAAAGCAACTGTTTATGCAGACATCATCTTCCTGGAAAAACTAAAAGGTGAATTTAGTTACAATTGTTGATGTAGCTCTAGGTTAATCCAAATGTGTACCCATTGGACTGCAGGCTGAAATTGCCATTCTACTGTCCACCATCTTCCTTTCAGGGGATAGGAAGGGAGTGGAGGGACATTTGTATAACTGCTGTGCTTTTGGTTCCTTTGGTTAGGTTGATGCCATCACATGAAGGGTTCATCTCCAACATCTGTTAGAATAGTCAATATAAAGTTTATACACATGATTTAAAATGTTCAGCTTTCCTAGTTCCATATAATGAAAGCCATGATTACTTCACAGTTCTGTGTGTATGACTTTTCATTTTAGTACTTTATATCAGAATACTCTGACAGTTTTGAGAGTAAAGAGGTGTATGAAGTTCAGATTGAGAGGAGGGGAAATGATAGAGAGGAACATGCAGAGCTACAAAGAGAGAAGGACAGACAAATTAGGATGTGAGAAGTGAAGGAATGGTATGTTATTGATGTGAATGTGCTGGAAAGCATTAGAAGTACTGTACCTGGAAATGGTTGGGCCATGTGGAGAGAATGGTGAATGTGAGATTGATTAGGAAAGTGGAGAGGTAGACCAAGGATGAGATGGATGGATGGGACTGAGAGATATAGGAGTAAGGGGGATGAGCTGGAGATAGGGCAGATGAGAGATGTAGCGGTCTCTCCAAGGATCTTTCCTTGCCCTGTGGAGCTATATGATCCATTGGTCCTAGCCTGGGAGATTCACCCAGATTAGGCTGATTGCAGAGGACAGAATGAAATGGAGGTTATTAGTCTGTGGCCATCCCATCTGGAATTTAGATGACTGGCTGTAGATGGACAGATAAGTGATAGGAATGATGGCGAAATAAACTCATCAAGTCATCCGATAATGGTTGGGTGTAATTTGCAGTTAAGAAGCAAGGGGAAAATTTGTTATTTGGAGGAAATGATATGTGCTGGAGGTGGGGCTGGAGCTAGCTTGATAGCCAGGGTAAGGAGCAGTTGGCAGAAGTTTAGGGAGTTGCAAGCCCTCCTGACATAGGGTAGGTTCGAGTTGCCCTCCTCTTGCAGTTCGTCGTCGTCCTTTTGTGGATGGAAATAACTGAGGAATCTTTGTATAACCAGACAGCTGAGCCACCTGGTTATATCAGTGCCACCACGTGAAGGCAGTCCTCCCCAACACCCACAGTGCTGTGGAGAAAGGTAAGAGGGAGAACGGCGGGAGTATAGACGGAGATAACGAGACAGCCCTCCCCAACACCCACAGTGCCATGGAAGAAGGTAAGAGGGAGAATGGCGGGACTATAGAGGGAGATAATGAGGGATAAAATTGGCAGGATGAAGAGAAGGAAATTGGGTATTCCACCAGTAGAGCTTACTTCCAATAACCCCTGCCGTTTCCCTTTAGTTTCTCACTCATTTATACTGTAATTGTGTCTGATACTGAGAAATGGGCACAGATCTTGGCTGCATGAAAAGAGGTGTGTGTGTGTGTGTGTTTTTTTTTAAGTTTCATGCCACCTATGCATTTGGACATTTTGTGTCAGAGTATAGTGTATGACCAGTTAAACTCCATATCCAGTTCTAGACCATTTCGAGGAGGATGCTGTGTGTACATGGAGTGTTATTAATTTTTAAGTTTTCACATCTCTGAGGTCGTTGCCTGAAGAGTTAACACGGACCCATCTAGAGTGAAAGGTTGAGATAATGGAGTATGAAGAAAATGTGGTTTGTGAGTAGACCATCCTGGGTAGGTAACTCCAGACACTCTCTTGATAACGAACAGTTTACAAGCCTATACCCTGTTTACACTAACTTGGCCAAAAATTGCCACCTCCTCCATCCTAAATGCTGAGTTGTAAGAGTAAACCACTAGGATATGATGGCTGTCAAGAAACTGTGCTATGGAAAGGATGTAGAGACGCAGTATTGTATTTTTCTGCCACTTTGGTACGTGAAAAAAGCGTGCGGGGGTAATTGAGAACATCTTTTGGGATGATGAATAATTAATTGATGAGTGAGAAGAGAGTTAAAATTACGGTTTCATAATACAGTACTTATTTCATTCATACTCTTTCATCTCTTGCCCCCCACTCCTCCAACATAACTTTCTTCTTGTAGTGCCTTGCTTTCATAATTTCCTCGACTTAGTCTCCCCGTCCATCCAGCATAACAGTGCATTAAATAGGGATGTAAGTACCGTATAGGTATATTCCTCCCCATCATGTCATGAAGAAGAATGAGGAGGTGGAGAATAAGAATGAGGGGATGGAGGAGGAGGAAGAAGAATGAGGATCAGGATGAGGAAGAAGTAGGAGACGAGGATGATGATGGAGAAAGAAAGGAAAAGAAGGATGGGGACTAATACTTTTGCTACTACTGCTAATAATAGTAATAAGGCATTGTATCAATGGCTATCGACTACGAAGGGTAATTAAGGCATCTAATGAGTTTTACAACAACAGCTACTACTACTATGATAATTATTATTATTATTATTATTACTGTAGTCAAGTGAATATTAACTAAATCATCCAAAGAAAGCCTGTTTTAGTATAGCGTCTAACGCCTTAATTGTGATCCGTTAAATTTGAAGTACTGTGCCGTCACGGTGGCGCCAGCCAGCAAACGAAGATTCCAACTAGCAGTTTTTGGTTTTTATATTTTTTGTTTTACCCTCAGTAGCACAATATTCAGTCTCAGAGTTCATAATCCCAGCAATCACTTTAACACAGCAAACTTAGATACGTTTTGTGTTCGTAAACCCCCCAAAATTAACGAAGTGGCATCCTTGAGCCCCGACGGTGTGTGGAGGATCGGCAGTGCATGCGTTGCTGTTGAAGTGGTCGTTGTGTTTGTGGGTGCATCATCGTCTGGCGTCGTTGCGTTCGTTGTTTGGCGTCGGTGAAGAGACTAACCGTATTCTAGGTGTCATAGAAGGCTTCGTCGAGAATAAATCGCTAAGAGAAGTGTTGCGAAATCTCCGAAGCCAAGTATACTCGTGTGAAGGTCCTGAGAGTGCGAATCACAAGATGGAGGACAACGCCGAGTTGATGCAGCGGTGGTGAAGGTGAGGCTGTTTGTTATTTTTCTTTTTCCCCTCCTTTTCTCTCCATTTTTTTCTTATGTTCCTGAAATGCATGAAAACAGTTTCTTTCCTGGTTTTATGCGAGAACGCATATGTGTGTGTAGGTTTTTGTGTGCGTATGTGTGCTGTACGTTTGTATCTATGTATTTATGTATACCTTTTAATCTGTATGTATGTGCTATACATTCATGTGTATCTAAGTATTTATTTATATTTTATGTATGTATGTGTTGTGCGTTTGTGGCCGTGGATCTGTATTTATATATGTATTATGTATGTATGCGTATGCTGTACGTTTTTGTCTTTGTATCTATATATATTTGTATATGTATTTTATCCAAGGTAGGCATGACAATATTGCCTGGTGTTATTTGCATATATA
>JAGKTI010004737.1:36127-48782 GCA_018397915.1 Birgus latro | reverse complement strand
TGAAGCCGCTTAGCTGCCTCATCCAGATCGTACAGGTTTGCCATGTCTTCGAAACGAGCTATAAATGGCTCGATTCGCTCGCCTTCCTTGTAAGAGGGAAGCTTGAGACATGGAGTTGCTAGAAAAGGCGCTGAGAGAGCAGAAGTGGAGCTTGGATTGGCTGCACCCGGTGTGCCTGAAGCCATGGAGTCTCGCTTTAGCTTTAAGACTTCCAACTCATGTTCATGTTCTCTCTCCCTCTCTTCCCCTTCACGTTCTTTCTGTCGTTCACTCCCTCTGCCGTTGACGTTCCTGCGTTCAATTTTGCGCTCTTCACGGGCGGCATTTTCACGTTCTTGCTCGTGATTGAAGCGCGATAGGACATAATCTCGTATTTCCTGGGGGTTAGTGAGCCCCATTTCTTTTGCCTCTTGCACGAATGTACTGTGCTCCATCGTGCTTGGTTTTTGAGACTGATTGGCAACTGAGACTGATAGGTATGAGTGAGTGATTCGGTAATAAATTTTAAACTAGGAGTTTATCCTGGTATGAGGTCGCCAGATGTCAGGGGAAAATGAGAGTTTTACTCTGGCGTGTCGCCAGATGTCAGGGGAAATTTAAGTATTCCCAAGAAATAATGAAATATTCTGTAATTGGTATACAATGTATAGCTAAATGTGCTATGTCAATTCTCTAGGGTCGAGAATTACAGACTTCCTCAACGGCACGCAGCAGAGACTAGAAGCTCTATTGGGCTGCAATATTGTACCGTTGGCCTACGAGAAAGCTTCTTCTCCCCCCCCCAACAATAAAAAAAAAATGATAATAATAATAATAACAGGCTCTTGGCTGAGCCAAACTCCTAGCTAGCACAACGGATTTAAGGAGTGATGCCAAAGCTGGCCTAAGTACCGCCCGTGATTTAATTCAAAAGTTGTGCTAACGCAGAGTAGCAAAACTGTATTAAATAATAGAGTGGAGTAATCAAACACAGTTAATATACTTTAACAAAGCTCAAGAAAAGAACTGTGAATTTATAAATTACAAAGAAATGAATTTACGTTACATGAAATTCAAATCAAATGAGAGAAATGCACTCACTCACTCAGACACTCAGATAACGGCTAAATATTTCAAAAAGCTTAGCCTAGGAAAAAACCAGAAAATACTGATCGGTATGGATGAGACTGTACTGTAGTTGATCACCAACAAGGGTGGGAGTTAGGGAAGACACGCCGATTCAAGCCGAGATCTGAAATAAAGAATTCACTCGAGCCTCGAGAGGCGTACGACCCAATCCTTCCGTGACTAAGAACAGACTGGCTTGAATATGCGACGCGGCGCGGGTGGGAGCTCGCGCGCATGCGCAAATGGGCCCAGAGCAAAGCCTGACAACTAAAAATTATCGTACATACTAATTTGCTCCTCACAAAATCACTGGATGTCACGATTTAACTTAACATGATTTTACAATGTAGAAAATTCGTGACAGGGAGTAGCGGTTAACTCTTGCATTAGAGAGTTGGACAGAAAAGGGATGAGAGTTTGTTGCTAGACGGGTACTACGTGCCCGTCGTAGAGGTGGAGGGATGCAAGCAGACAGTTCAGAGGAACAGTGACCATTGAAGTAGCGATAGAAGAGAGATAAAGATGCAACAGTGCGGTGAAGAGACAATGGTTGAAGGGAATCAGTAAGAGGAGGAGAGTTGATGAGACGAAAAGCCTTTGACTCCACCCTATTGAGAAGAGCTGCATGTGGGGAGCCTCCCCAAACATGAGAGTTGTACTCCATACACGGGCGAATAAAACCCGTGTACAAGGTCAACAACTGTGCAGGGGTAAAGAAAGTACGGAATCGGCTTAGCACACCTAATCTCTTGGAAGCAGATTTCACAAGAGATGTAATATGTTCTTTCCAAGACAAATCCTGAGAGAATGAAACCCCAAGCATGTTCAAGGATGATGCAGGACATAACTGTTCATTATTAAACATTAGTGGGTAATCCTGAGGAAGATTTTGTCGGGTTGATANTCAGAGATACGAGCCAAATCAGACATTAGGTGTGCCATAGCCTCATCCCTTTTTTGTTGAAGTAACTGCTGAGATGGATGTTGCGGGAACCGAATGGAAAGGTGAAGGGTGGAATCATCAGCATATGAGTGGATAGGATTAGATGTACAGCTTAGAAGGTCATTGATGAATAAAAGGAAGAGAGTAGGTGATAGGACAGAACCCTGAGGAACACCACTGTTGATAGGTCTAGGAGAGGAACAATGGCCATCTACAACAGCGGCTATAGAACGACCAGAAAGGAAGCTAGAGATGAAGGCACAGATAGAAGGATAGAAACCGTAGGAGGGCAGTTTGGAAATTAAAGATTTATGCCAGACTCGATCGAAAGCCTTTGAGACGTCAAGTGCAATGACAAAGCTTTCGCCAAAGTCCCGAAAGGAGGATGACCAAGAGTCTGAAAGGTAGGTGAGAAGATCACCAGTGGAGCGTCCCTGACGGAACCCATACTGACGATCAGAAAGAAGGTTGTGACAGGAAAGGTGCTTTAAAATTTTTCTGTTAAGAATTGACTCGAAAACTTTTGATACGCACGATGTTAAAGCAATTGGACGATAGTTAGAGGGTTGGGAATGGTCACCCTTCTTTGGGACTGGCTGAATGAGAGCAAACTTCCAGCAAGAAGGAAAGGTACAAGATGAGAGACAAAGGCGAAAGAGTTTACCTAGGCAGGGTGTAAGCACAGAAGCACAGTTTTTGAGGACAACAGGAGGGACTCCATCAGGACCGTATGCCTTTTTAGTATTGAGGCCAGTAATGGCAGAGAACACATCAGGTGAAGAAATTTTAATGTCAGACAATAGGAAGTCAGAGGGGGGAAGTGATGGAGGAATAGCACCAGAATCGTCTAAGGTGAAATTGGAGGAGAAAGTCTGAGCAAAGAGATCTGCTTTATCAGTAGAAGAAATAGCTACAGAGCCATTAGAGTAGAAAAGAGGAGGGAAGGATGATGAGGTAAAGTTGTTAGAAAGGTTTTTGGCAAGGTGCCAGAAGGAGCGAGAAGAATTCGAGTTGGAGAGTTGGGAACATTTAGCACGGATGAAATTGTTTTTAGCAGAGCGAAGAACAGACTTTTCCGGGCAGAAATATATAAAAGGTGTGATTCAGGGGTGGGTTGGCTCCGGTACCTCTTATAGGCCCTCTCCTTGTTGCGGACAGCATTAGAATAAGCGTGATTAAACCAAGGCTTTCTTGCATTAGTCAGAGGATATGAGAAAGGAATGTATGCTTCCATGCCTGAGAGAATAACCTCCGTAACGTGCAAGGCACACTCAGATGGCTCCCGGCCATGGAAGCAATAATCATTCCATGGAAAATCAAAGAAGTACTGCCTGAGGGCCTCCCAATCTGCAGCTCCAAAGTGCCACAGGCGGCGTTTCTTTGGAGGGTCCACAGGCCGTACTGGAGCGATTGGACATGTTAAGGTAATAAGATTGTGATCGGAGGAGCCCAACGGAGAGAAAAGATGAACAGTGTAAGCAGAAGGATTAGTTGTTAGGAAAAGGTCAAGTATGTTGGAACTCTCTCCAAGGCGGTCAGGGATACGGGTAGGGTGCTGTACAAGCTGCTCTAGGTCATTAAGGATAGAAAAGATGTAGGCTTGTTCACCAGGTGGATCAGTNAAATTGTTTTTAGCAGAGCGAAGAACAGACTTAGCACGATTCCGGGCAGAAATATATAAAAGGTGTGATTCAGGGGTGGGTTGGCTCCGGTACCTCTTATAGGCCCTCTCCTTGTTGCGGACAGCATTAGAACAAGCGTGATTAAACCAAGGCTTTCTTGCATTAGTCAGAGGATATGAGAAAGGAATGTATGCTTCCATGCCTGAGAGAATAACCTCCGTAACGCGCAAGGCACACTCAGATGGCTCCCGGCCATGGAAGCAATAATCATTCCATGGAAAATCAAAGAAGTACTGCCTGAGGGCCTCCCAATCTGCAGCTCCAAAGTGCCACAGGCGACGTTTCTTTGGAGGGTCCACAGGCCGTACTGGAGCGATTGGACATGTTAAGGTAATAAGATTGTGATCGGAGGAGCCCAACGGAGAGAAAAGATGAACAGTGTAAGCAGAAGGATTAGTTGTTAGGAAAAGGTCAAGTATGTTGGAACTCTCTCCAAGGCGGTCAGGGATACGGGTAGGGTGCTGTACAAGCTGCTCTAGGTCATTAAGGATAGAAAAGATGTAGGCTTGTTCACCAGGTGGATCAGTTAAAGGAGAGGAGAGCCAAAGGTGGTGGTGAACATTGAAATCTCCTAGAATGGAGATTTCAGAGAAAGAAGAAAAGGTGAGAAGATTGCCAGTGGAGCATCTGTGATGGAACCCATACTGACCATCAGAAAGAAGGTTGTGAAAGGAAAGATGCCTTAAAGTTTTTTTTGTTAAGCATAGACTCGAAAAGGCACTGGATGTTAAAGCGATTAGGCGATAGTTAGAGGATTGGGAATGGTCACCCTTCTTTGGGACTGGCTGAATGAGTACAAACTTCCAGCAAGAAGGAAAGGTACAAGTTGACAGACAAAGCCGAAAGAGTTTACCTAGGCAGGGTGTAAGCACAGAAGCACAGTTCTTGAGGACAACAGGAGGGACTCCATCAGGACCATATGCGTTGTTAGTATTGAGGGCAGTGATGGCTGAAAATACATCAGCTGAAGAAATTTTAATGTCAGCCATGAGGAAGTCAGAGGGGGGGAAGTGATGAAGGAACAGCACCTAAATCGTCTAAGGTAGAACTGGAGGAGAAAGTCTGAACTGAGAGATCTGCTTTATCAGTAGAAGAAATAGCTACAGAGCCATCAGAGTGGAAAAGAGGAGGGAAGGATGATGAGGTAAAGTTGTTAGAAAGGTTTTTGACAAGGTGCCAGAAGGAGCGGGAAGAATTCGAGTTGGAGAGTTGAGAGCATTTAGTACAGATGAAATTATTTTTAGCAGAGCGAAGAACAGACTTAGCACAATTCCGGGCAGAAACATAAAAAAGATGTGATTCAGGGGTAGGTTGGCTCTGGTGCCTTTTATAGGCCCTCTCCCTGTTGCGGATAGCATTAGTACAAGCGTGATTAAACCAAGGCTGTCTTGCATTGTCAAAGGATATGAGAAAGGAATGTATGCTTCCATGCCCAAGAGAATAACCTCCGTAATGTGCAAGGCACGCTCAGATGGCTCCCTGCCATGGAAGCAATAATCATTCCAGGGAAAATCAAAGAAGTACTGCCTGAGGGCCTCCCAGTCCATAGCTCGAAAGTGCCACAGACGACTTTTCCTTTGAGGGTCCACAGGCCGCACCGGAGCGATAGGACAGGTTAAGGTAATAAGGTTATGATCGGAGGAGCCCAATGGAGAGAAAAGATTAACAGTGTAAGCAGAAGGATTAGTTGTAAGGAAGAGGTCAGGTATGTTGGAACTATCTCCAAGGCAGTGAGGGATACAGGTAGGGTGCTGTACAAGCTGCTTTAGGTCATTAAGGATAGAAAAGATGTAGGCTTGTTCACCTGGTGGATCAGTGAAAGGAGAGGAGAACCAAAGGTGGT
Organism: Birgus latro; assembly: GCA_018397915.1. Taxonomy (NCBI): domain Eukaryota; kingdom Metazoa; phylum Arthropoda; class Malacostraca; order Decapoda; family Coenobitidae; genus Birgus; species Birgus latro. The sequence goes on along the minus strand of JAGKTI010004737.1, from coordinate 43,207 downwards.
GATGAACATTGAAATCTCCTAGAATGGAGATTTCAGAGAAAGGAGAAATAGATAGAATGTGTTCCATCGCAGAAGTAAGATAGTCGAAGAATTTTGATAGTCAGTAGAATTAGGAGATAAGTAAACAGCACAGATATGTTTTGTCAGAGAATGACAGGAAAGCCGAAGCCAGAGAGTAGAGAATTCAGAAGAATCAAGTTCAGGAACACGAGAGCAAGAGTGGTCATTGCGTACCTGTACACAACAGCCACCTTTGGCTTTGATATGGGTATAGAGAAAGTAGGAGCTGAGTCTCAGTAAGGAAGAGAAGGTGAGGCTTAGAGAGGGAGAGGTGATGTTCAGCTGAGGGAAAGTTAGAGGAAAGGCCGCGAATGTCGCAGAAATGAAGGAGAAGTGAGTCAGACAGTGGTTCTAGTCAGCTCACAGTGTCGTTACCGGGAGAGGAGCGGATGGTGGGGGCACACCCAATCTCTTGGAAGCAGATTTTTAGAAGAGATATAATATGATCCAAGATAAATCCCGAGAGGATGACACCCCAAGTATGTGTAAGGACAATGCAGGATTGAGCTGGATATTAATAAACATTAGTGGGTACTCGTGTGGAAGATTTTGTCAATTGACAGGTGTAAGGAGTGAGTCTTTGAAGCATTAAAAAAAATAAAAAGATTACTTTTACCCCATTCAGAGGTACGAGCCAAGTCAGACATTAGGTGTGCCATAGCCTCATCCCTTGTTGGTTGAAGTACTGCTGAGGTGGACGTTGCGGGAACGGAATGGAAAGGTGAGAGGTGGAATCATCAGCATATGAGTGGATAGGGTTAGATGAACAGCTTAGAAGATCATTGATGAATAAAAGGAAGAGAGTTGGTGATAGGACAGATCCCTGAGGAACACTGCCGTTGATAGATCTAGGACAGTGGTACTCAATTGGCGGACCGCGGTGCAAATCTGGACCATGGTGAGCTTTTGTGTGGACCCCAGCACTTTGCTGTCTCTAAAAAAGGGAAAAAACATGAATAAACAAATAAATAAATAACCTGTCTTTAACGTGTAGAAGTAATTAATAGTAGTTTTTAATTTTACTCTGTTTTTCCCGCTCCAGAATCACCATTGAACACCATCATTACTTTAGACTAGCTGTCACATCGTTATTTTGTACCAGCGTTCAAGGAATTATCAAGAAGGAATAAAGGCCACTTTTCATACTGTTAAAGCAATGATAATTCAATCACTCAGTGACAGGTCTGTACTAGTAATATTTACATTTACAGTCAGAGTGAAAACTGATCCTCCTTCCCTAAACAGATTTTTTTATTTTTTTTATCCAAACTGTACTAATTATACAGGGGTAAGCTATAACTGGTAACTTAGCTTTCACATTACTAGCACCAGCAACCTTACTAACACCAAAGTTGACAGACATGATCACTAAGTTTCCAGTTATTTCACATCACTGCACCTCACATGCTGCTGTAAATCCAGCACTGCATTGTTATTTGATCACCAAAACTGCACAGTAACAAATGCTGTAGCTGAGCAATGGCAGCACGCAAAAGAGATGCTGATGTAACATGCATAGATAAGAAAGAGAGGATTGCACAGGAGGGACACAAAAGATAGTGGCTGGGTTTAAATAGGTTGGTAGGATAGGCAAGACCTGCACATACAGTTGACCCATGCTATTCACAGGGGATTATGTACTGGACTCCCCCCTTCACCTGGTGAATGGGTGAAATCTGCAAAATAGCTGTACCTTCCTTAGAAATCACTGTTTTCACTGTTTTAACTATTCTCATGACCTACAGACCTGCTTTTAGACCCGTAAGTGCATTTCATGGCTCATTTATACTTCCTACAAAGACAGTATAGGATGGTACACAAGCCTTTCTGGGTACAGCATCAAGAATGGCCTCATTTTTTCATGATGTTATGCACCATTCTCATGTTTGCACCAAAATGTCAGCAAAGGGGAGGCGGTAGCTCGTTCGGTAGAGAGTTGGCTTGCAGTCCCGTGGGACCCAGGTTCGAATCCTCGCTGGTGCAGGGAACAGTTTAAGGATTTGAATTTCATTAAATCAGGCTTTACTGATCTACCAGAAGACCCGCCGACATGTCGTAAAATAACCCCGCTAATACCAATACACCAGTCCTGTATGAGACAGCCCTAGCATGTATTCAATATGGATGGTGGGTGTTGAGCGCCGAAGTGGTGACATGTAGAGGTGTATGGTATGTAGGAGGACGACTGGGTCTTGATAGCAGGCTGTAAAGCCTATGCCCAGAGTCGGACACATAAAAAAAAAAAAAAAAAAAAACAGCCATGATTGAGTGCCCCTCACGCTCCATGTTCAGCAATTTCACTTTATCTTCCAGCGACATCACTTTCTTCTGTCGCAGAGGCTCCCTAGCAGCAGATGCAGTCATATTAGCATGCTGAGGACCCATTTTTCATAGGGATAAAGAATGGAGATGATTAATGAAGCTGCGGTAATATGCAGAACACATGTGGATGCACAACCCATGAGATAAACTGAGAGAGAGAATGAGTGCTGTGGCATATGATTGGAGTCCCTTCTTTGAATGGCCAATAGGATAGAGGGAAAGGCAGTATGCAGATAATAAGGGATGCTGCCCTTGTAGCCAATCACAAGCAAGCTCTCATTCCGAGAAAAGACTGGGAGATTTGTGTTGTATAATACTGAGTGCCGTAGAGTGCAGATGCCTTGTGCTGAACAGCATATACCTATACAGGGTAAACAGTTGAACTGTATTGGACAGTATTTCTTATAGAAAACATGCAAAAAATCACTCATGAACTACTGGGAACAGCTGATGCTGTGGGAAAAGCGGAAAATATCTTCCTGTGATTTTTTAAATAATTTCCCAGAAAAATCCACAAATACGTGAACCTGTGAATAGTGAACCCGCAAATAGCAGGGACTGACTGTAGCCTATAACTCAAAATGGAGTTCTGCACAAGTCATTCGCTGTCTTGGATTAGATGAGCGACTGTCAGTTTGTGTGTCAGCAACTGCTGAGATTTCATTCGTGATCATAGTGATCACATAAGGGAACAGAGGTAGGTCAGATAATGAGAAAGGGTGTTAAATAATTAAGATCGAATAAATGAACAATTGGATAGTGGACGATTATGTAGCGAAGCTGACTTGCAGATGAAAAATCACACTGGATTGTATAAAATAGTCATAGGTATGCAATTGTAGATGCAGCATATATGATATCACATTGGAAAAGTTTACACTGAAGAAGATTTGACTGTATTTTATGTACTGTAGAATACTGTGGAATTACCTAACTTATAATTGTAACGAATATTTAAGGTTTAGGTGGAAGATGGTGGCTACCATCAATCCTTGGAGGTATTACCATGAGAGTGAAATGTAGCTACAAGCTTGGTAGATAGAAACATAATCATCCCTCTTAGGGCAGCATTCATTGAACCACAAGTACAGTCACTTAGTGATCTTTTTTCTGAGTGACTGTACACAGGGTCAGAGTCCAGACTGAGACTCATATTGTTACAGATCTTATTACACATCTCTAGTATATTTTTTTCCCAGCAGCTTACAGCACCTGTTGGGAAGTAATTAGCTAGTTTGGGCACTTGTATAGCTTATAGTCCATAGAAAACATCAGGTGTATCATGTCTAACCTCAGTATGGCAATTCCTTATGAGGAAGCATGGTGTCATTTTTATATATGTTTGTGATATTTAAGGTACTCTGGAAAGTTAGGTGAAAAATTAGTGTTGTGATGAAACTAATACCATAATTTCACATCTGCATTATACCATAGCCCTGAAGTGTTTTCAACTACATGTCACGCTTGCTATTCTGTCAAGTTACATTCATGGAAAATTGATCAGATAATCTATCTATTTATCAATCTGTTTGCCAGACACCATAAACAAATCACCTCCATGTTGCTGTGTCCTCCACCATTTCACTGACCTTCCCTCAGCCCACACCCACCTCTCTCATAAACCTCTCCACTCTATCCCTCCATCTCATTTTTGGCCTCCCCCCTCCCTCTCCCCACCCTCCTCTCCACTTCATTCACATACACTTTCCTTGTCTCTCTATCTCTATCCTCTCCACATGGCCAAATCACCTCAGTGTTTTTCTTAGTGCTTTCTATCACATCCACATTACAATGCTTCTTCACTTCCTCCTTTGTCGATCTGTCTCTCTATGTAACCCGACATGCTTCTCTCAGATACTCATTTCCACTGCTTTCACTCTTGACTTGTGTCCTTCCAACAAGGTCCAAACTTCACTTCCATATGTTAGAGTTGGTATAATAATACTGTCATGCTATGACTTATTTACTTCCATGGTCACTTCCCTATTTTTTATCACTACTTTCAAAGAACCAGCACTTCATCATCAAAACTTCCATCCATACTCATCACATGACCCAAGTACTTAAATGCACTCACATTTTCCATTTCCTCATCATCCAGCCTCACTGTACATTCAGTGACTTCAGTTCTCTTGAAGATCATAACTTTACTTTCCCCTATATTCACCCTTAGATTCCATTTCTTACCCACTCTCCCAAACTCATCCGCCAAGCCATACAGTTCCTCTTCGTCTTCACTTAACAATGCATTATCATCTGCAAACAACAAAGAAGGACGTTTCCAAATGCCGCCATCCCTCATTAGGGCTGCGCAACATCCGCTGCTCTACCTTGTATCTCTTTTATAGCCCCATCCACATACAGATTGAACAGCTGTGGAGGCATGACACATCCCATTTCAATCCAACATTCATATAGAGAAATTCACTTACTTCACTATCCACACGCACTGCAGCCTTAGCATCCTCATGCATACTCTTCATGGTATTCAGCAACTACCCATTTACTCCATGTATTCTTAATATTTTTGATATTCCTTGTCTATCCACTCGGTCATGTGCTTTCTCCAAATCCATGAAGACTGCCTACAACTTCTTTCCCTTCGTTAGAAACTTTTCCATAAAAGACCTAAGGATGAATATCTGATCTACACAGCCTCTTCTCTTCCTAAAACCTCCCTTTTCATCTCCAATTAATTCCTTTGTTATTTCCCTTAATCTGTCAGTAAGGTAAGTATCATACCATATACTTTTCTTATTGCACAAAGAAGACAAATTTAAGGCCCCTGTGGTTACCACACATATCTTTTTCCCCTTTTCCTTTGTACAGGGGAATAATTATGCCTGACTTCCAATCCTTTGAGACTCTACCTTCCTTTCAGGCCAATCTGCACATCTTCCATATCCATTCTACTACTATCTTTCCCCCATGCTTTATCTTTTCACCACACACTTCATAAATTCCTGGGGCTTTCTTCATTTTGACTTTCATCATTGCTTCCACTACTTCCATCCTATTGATCTCTTCCTCCCTTCCCACCTCCTTCCTTCTCCCAGCCATTCCCCATCCACTTATACTTGCATTACTTTTATTCTTTACGTTTAACAGTTCCTTAAAATGTTCTCTCCATCTGCTCACTTTTTCTTCCTTCTCCACTATCGACCTACCATTTTTACCTCTCTTTCCTCTAGAAACTTCTTTATTACCCTGTCTAACTCTCTTTACCTCCTTCCAGAACATTTTCTTACATTCCCTCCACTTTACACTCAGATTCCTACCAAATATGTCATCCACTCTCTTCATACTGTCTTGTACTAATCTTTTAACCTCTCATCATCTTTACATATTGTAGAGTATAACTCTCTTCCGTCTCTCAACTTCCTCCATGCTTCTGCCTCCCATTCACTTACTATATGCTTTCTTTTTTTGTGCCATTGCTTGTCTCACCTCTTCATTCCACCATGCTGTTCCTTGCTACCCCTTCTGTTTTCTCTTCACCCCACACACCACCTCGCATGCTGCATAGATTTCTTATGTAAATATCTTGCACACACCTTCCACCTCCTCCATCTGCTCAAGATCATATTTACACATGGACTCCTCCACTTCTCATTTATATTCTGCCTCTTTTCCATCTGCTTGCAACCTTTCTACCTTCCTTGTATGGACTGCATCCTCCTGTTCTTCCCTCCTTCTATTCGTCCATTGCACTTGAAGCTTGACTTTCGCCACCACCAAATGGTTGTCAGAAAGTCCACTCTCCCAACCTCTGTATGCTCTTGCATCCATTGCATACCTTCTGATTCTGTCATCCACGTAAACATTCACTGCCGTCTGTTCATTTAGTTTACCGTCCACCCTTCTCATCATTCGCCATGTATACTTTTGGATCATTTTGTGCCTAAAGAGGGCTTTGGCTATCACCAACCCCCTCCCTGCACAAATGTCTACAAGAGCACTGCCATTCTCATCCACTTCTGCAGGCACACCCCACTCACCAACTGTTTCATCCACCTTCATTTTCCCTACTTTTCCATTCATATTTACAGTCAAAAACACTCTCATTCCTTTCAAACTTTTCCATGCATGCATCCACATTTGCCTAGAACTCTTCTGGATTGGATAATCCATCCATCCATCCATTATCCAATCCTATGTCACCCCACAGAGGAGCATAGGAGCCCGGGGCTAGGCAAGTTGGTCCTGACATTTAAGAATAAGTGATCATATTTCGATCATAGGTATTGTAACAATCACATAAACAAAATCGTAAATCGTATATCAAAAAAAGGTGCTCCACTGGGAATTGCAGCAATTGTATGACTGAAAATAAAAAAAAAGGTGCTACAATGTTAAGATCATACAGGTATAAGAAAATGATTGCCTAATGGTTGGCCTTAAAACAAGGTTAATAAGCTGTAGCACATTATGATCTATAACACTGTCCCACACACTCTTCAGGGACTCAGTTCTGGTTAACTTGTATTGTATTCCTCTCCTTTAGGAAACTTTCTTTTAAAGTAGTAATGAAACATGAGGTTTTCAGTCATCATCATCATAGTTGTCTTCGTCATCATTGTCAGAGCTGTCTTTGTTGTTGTTGTCTTTATCTTGATGATAATAATAATGCTGATTATTTGAACTGTATATACTGTATTGCTTATAAAGGCTCCAGCGTGCTTTTTTTTTTTTTTTTTT
>JAGKTI010004737.1:8429-28140 GCA_018397915.1 Birgus latro | reverse complement strand
ATATATATATATATATATATATATATATATATACAGTAGGCGCGGAAAGTGTTGACGCCATCTTAAAAAAAGAAAACATTCTTGTGGTTAGCAAGGAGAAACAAATAAATTAACACTCACCATTGAATTTAGTATTTACTGGCATTCCCCTTCACCTTTATTATCTTCTTAAGGCGTCTGGGGAGACTGATGGCGTAGTTTTGCAGAACAGACGGACTAAAACTGCTCCATAGCTGCAGCCTCAAGTTTAGGCAAAGATGATGTGTCCATACTACGCAGCTGCCGCTTCATGTGCGCCCATAAATTCTCAATGGGATTGATATCTGGGCTGTTTCCGGGCCAATCTCGAATAAAGGGAACCTCACAGTCTGTTAGCCACTGTTTCACTGACTTTGCAACATGTGCAGGGGCAGAATCTTGCATAAATACTCTTGCCTTGGTTTTATCAAAAGAGTCACTTAAAACATCACATAAGAGCTCCAAATAATTGTTCTGGTTCACTTTTTCATTTGCAGGTAGAATTACCAACCTACCAACACCATAATATGTAAAGCAGCCCCAAGCCATGAGTGAGGCTGGGTATTTAACAAACTTGGAAGTGTACTTAGGATCCAGGGGGTCACTGCCTGGTTTGCGGTACACTCGTGATGAAGGGGTACCAGTGACAGTAAATGTTGACTCATCACTCCAAAGCACAGTTTTCCATTGCTCCTCACTCCAGGCAAGATATTTCTTACAAAAATTTACTCTCTTTTTCTTCTGAAGTGCAGTTAGCAGTGGTTTTTTACGAGCACAAAAACTCCTGTAGCCCAGATCGTCATGCAACAGCTGCTGCACACTTCTGACAGACACATCTGCCAGCAACTGTGGGTTCTTTTCTTTTAAATCCCGTGCTGTTAGCCTTGGATCCTTGCTAACTTGCCTTGAGATCAGCTGACGGGTCCTGAAGGTTGTCTTACGAGGTCTCCCAGGCTTGGGAAGTGGAGTGGGAGGAATGGCCTCCCCACTGTCCTTGAACCGCTTCACCAGTCTCTGCACTGTCCTCAGTCTAACACCATCTGATTTGCAATAAATGGGAGTTTGTGGCCAGCTTTGTATAAAGTAATCACTTCCACACGTTTGTCCTTGCTTGTGGTTACTTTAGGCATGATGAGAATGTGGTAGGTAACCAAATAACTGTGTTATTTGAGTCAAAACATGCCCTCGTGGTGCATCACACACAGAGACAATCCTCCTCCTGTGGCTGCCCAAACATTACTGAGCCTGCTCCTGTGGTGCCAAACCTATCAAGCAGGGTTGCCAGCTCCCGTTGAAAAAGCGTCAGCTCATTTCGCATCACAGGGGAGGGTAGTATTGACCCTACTTCACTTAACGCGAAAAAGAATGACGTCGGCAAAAAAGCGCCAATACTTTCCGCGCCTACTGTATATTCTTAGTCTTTATTTTTCATGTTAGAGCAAAATACAGTGGATCCCCGGTATACAAAAGGGATAGGGACTGGGAAAAGCTTTCGTAAAGCGAAATTTCGTATATTGGAGCAATTTTCCCCAATGAAATATACAAAAATGGGGGGGATGCTTTCCAGGACCCCCTCGGACCCCCCACCTAAACTTTAGCCCTCCTATTTTGAAGTAAGTAATACTTTACAGTGCACCCTTACACAATGCAAGTTTATGGGTGGCAGAAACCCTCGCATTCTACGATTTCGCATTGTGTGAACCAAAGAACTTATGGGAAAAATGGTATATGGTGGATAGCCTACCCAGGGCTTGGTCTTTGGGTCCCCTTCCAGCTTACTCTACCCTGCTAATACTTTGTCTAACAGTACTTTAAGCTGGACCAACAAATAAACAACAAATAGAACACCATGTACCTTTATTTAAGTGACTTCTGGGCTTGTTAAGTAGGGAGGGGGTGGGTGGGTATTCAAGGCTTGGGGCATTTACTTTTGCCTCGCGGGGCAGAGCTCCCCATTGTTACTCTCTCTGTCACAGCTGAGGTCTCATGGAGGTGCCATAAAGCCTTCAAAGTCAACAGCTGAGACCAAGATGAACAGGTGAGTACTGCTAGGATGCTAAAACGGACCACAAGATGCGAGGTACAACATTCTTTCTTGCGGCAATATGGAGGAGAAGTGCTTGTTTACCCAGGAACGGCTGACCAGCCGCCCTCCATTTAGAACCTGGCTAATTGCCAGCCACCTGCCTTCATGTGATGACTCGCATTGTACAGCCCAACATTCGTAGAAATGGCGGGAAGTCCATTTTTGATGTTGTGAAGTTCGATTTGCAGATTTCGCATTCAATAAAAATAAGCATTTGCTGGGTTGACCTTGCATTGTAGGTGATTCGCATCGTGTGAATTCACATTGTGTGAGGGTGCACTGTAACTGTAGAAGTAAGTAATACCTGTAGATGCAGAGAATAAGGTGGCCATTTTCTTGTACATCTCCGTTTTCTTGGTCACAGTCCCAGTGGTGGAAGCTGCAAGGGTGGACGCTCAATCTCTGAGACTCCCTGCCCCTCCTTGTGGCGTAATTTCCAATTTTCTCTCCACAGTTTCAGTATGGTGCTGCTGCTTCTTTACAGAAGGCTCCCCTAATGCTGGAGGTGATGCAGGGCGCTTGGGAGGCATGTCTAAACAGTACGAAAATGTGTAGAGCTGCGAAAATGTCCTCACGTGCAGCAAAGCTGCGAGGAGGGACGTGGACTGGTTCTGGGAAAATTTGCTGTGAAGTCAATTCGCCATCAGACAATTCCCCGTCAAAACATGGATGATTCCGTCATTCTATAAATATACTTAGTATTATTGAGTAATACTTTAATAACTAATTTCATGGGGAACTATCAAGGTCTATGTTCATTGAATAGCGTAGGTTTGGATATTAGTTTATAATTTGCACTTATAGTCAATAATTGTTTCTGCCTCACTGTAGTTGACTTTGAATTATAATCTGGCATCTCCCATAGCTGTCTTCAGTAATTTTTATTGTAATTTTTGGATGTAGTAGGTTGAGTTTGATTGATTAGCTGAGAATGCAGACGTACTATGAAGATTATTCGTATAATTTGAGAGTATGTCAATCGTTCACTTGAGGTTATTAGGCATTTATATAAATGCCAATGTCTCATATGTAGCCTTATGTTAACCTGCCCCGTCCTGGCAGATTCTTAACCAATTACCTCCCCCAATCCTAGCAGATTTTCAATTTTTTTGGCTAAAATCTCCGCTTTTTATGAGAAACTGAAAATTCATAGAGAAATCACTCACCTGACCTTTAAAATTCTGCTACAGGGAAGAATACCTTCACATTTGCTGTGTTTTCTATGGTCCCTGGCTCCAGAAAAAATGAGATCTATGGGAGGGTAACTTCCAAACCACTTATAATGTTTATTTATTTATTTATTTGGTACGAATTTATATGTAGTACAAGAGTATATTGGTTTTCACACAGTAATATAGGTGATATAAGTATAGTTTCACTCGCCAAACACATCAGCATACTGCACCTTCTTGGTAACATTACCTGATCACCATGTCTGACTGTTTCTTCCTCTAACGCTACATAAACTTTGTCCTCCACATTGTCATCGATTGGGGAATCACTCTGGCCTTGAATTTCATACCGTGGTGTGACATGTCTTTACTGGCAAGGTCACTGGTAACAGGTCAGTTGTCTAGACGATGGCATGCAGGGCATACGTCACCTGATTCACGTTTCAGTATACAGTATTTATATTTTTTTTCGTTAATACCAACTATTTGATGCCATATTTTTCATATACAGTATTATAAAAAGAATAAACCGCCATCATCTTTATAACTCATATAACTCGAAAACTAATATGCTGTACTTGCTAAATTAACAGCTCCTGATAATAAACTAAGTACTGTAAACCGAATCAGCTGCTGAGCCAGATGCCAGTGTGAACCTATGAGCTATGCAATGTGTTGAGGAAATTTCTGTTTCATCATTTTGACTACTCCAGAATTTCTACTAACCATGGTGGTTGCCCCATCAGTAGCTAGACCAACTAACTACTCCTTACACAAATCTAGATTAATTCCCTTTCTTTCTGAGCATTTAACAAATTCTCTTCTGTCCTATCACCTGATGCCCCTTCCTTCAGTTTTGTAATACTAAAGAATCTTCCCTTCATACAAGTATCTCTAGTGATGTCATCAGTATGGGCATAGCTGATCGCAACAATAAGATTTTCTATCTATCTATTGCCAGACGCTTTAATCCTGCATGGGGTGTCCACAAACAAATCACCTCCATGTTGCTCTGTCCCCCGCTATTTCACTACCCGCTCCGAACTCACACACCCCTCTCTCATGTACCTCTCCGCTCCATCCCTCCATCTCATCCTTGGCCTCCCCCTCCCTCTCCCCCTCTCCACCTCACTCACATACACTCTCCTCGTCAGTCTTTCACTCTCCATCCTCTCCACATGCCCAAACTACCTTAACGTGTTTCTCCTAATGCTTCCTATCATGTCCACATTCATACCGCAATGCTCCTTCACTTCCTCATTTGTTAGTCTGTCTCTCCATGTGACTCCACATGCTCCTCTCAAATAACTCATTTCCACTGCTCTCACTCTTGACTTCTGTCCTTCCAACAGGGTCCAAGCTTTACTTCCATATGTTAGAGTTGGTATCACAATACTGTCATGTAACAACTTTTCACTTCCATGCTCACATCCCTGTTTCTTAACACTGCTTTCAACGAACCAGCAACCTTCTTTCCCTGCTGCACCCTTTCAAGCACTTCACCCTCCAGACTTCCATCCTTACTCATCACACTACCCAAGTACTTAAATGCACTCACATTCTCCATATCCTCCCCATCCAGTCTCACTGTACATTCACTGGCTTCACTTCTCTCGAAGACCATCACTTTACTCTTCCCTACATTCACCCTTAGATTCCACGTCTTACGCACTCTCCCAAACCCATCTACCAAGCCTTGCAGCTCCCCTTCGTCTTCACTCAACAACATAGTATCATCTGCAAGCAACAGTACAGGGAGTTTCCAAACACTGCCCTCTCTCACTAGGGCCACTCCAACATCCACTGCCCGACCTTGTATCTCTTTTATAACCCCATCCATATACAGATTGAACAATCATGGAGACACGACACATCCTTGTTTCAAACCAACCTTCAAATGGAAAGATTCACTCAGTTTGCCATCCACACGCACTGCAGCCTTAGCATCCTCATACATGCTCTTCACTGCCTTCAACAACTTCCCATCCACTCCATATATTCTTAATACCTTCCACAAACCTTGTCTATCGACCCTGTCATATGCTTTCTCCAGATCCATGAAGGCTGCATACAACTTCTTGCCCTTCTCTAGAAACTTTTCCACTAAGGATCTAAGAATGAATATCTGGTCTGCACAACCTCTTCTCTTCCTAAAACCTCCTTGTTCTTCTCCCCACTAATGTTTAATTATATCCAGCTTAATTCTACATCATCCTTGAACATGCTTGGGGTTTCATTCACTCGAGACTTATCTTGGAAAGAGCATATTGCATCTCTTGTAATATCTGCTTCCAAGAGATTAGGTGTGTTAAGCCGACTCCGTACTTTCTTTAGCCTTGCACAGTTATTGACTTTATACACGGGTTTTATTTGCCCCCGTTTGGAGTAAAATTCTCACGTGTGGGGAGGCTCTCCACAAACAGCTCTTCTCAATAGGGTGGAGTCAAAGGCTTTTCGTCTCATTAACTCTTCTGCTTTTACTGGCTTCCTTCAACCTCTGTCTCTGTCTCTTCGCCACACTGTTGTATCTTTATCTCTTTTCTATTGCTATTTCAATGATCACAGCTCCTCCGAACTGTCTGCTTGCATCCCTCCACCTCTACGACGGGCGCTTAGCACCTGTCTAGCAACAAACTCTGATCCCTTTTCTGTCCAACTCTCTAGTGCAAGAGTTAACCATTACTCCCAGTCCTTCATTTATGCAACAGGTCAACTCTGGAACTGTTTCCCTCTGTCTGTATTGCCTACTTCTTATGATCTTCAGTCTTTCACGCAGTGTGTCCAGGCATCTCAAAATGATCGTATCTTGAATTTTGGCTCTCTCTTGTATCGTTTTTGTTTTTTTCTTGGAAGGAACAGTTTGCGGGTTCCTAGCCTTTGGTTCCTTCTTCCTAGAAAAAAAAAAAGCTTACCTTGACCCAAGGATTCCTTATATATTAAATATAATGGTCTACTTAACTCCTTTGCACATTCATGTAGCACCCAACATGAAATTTCATCTGGACCATTTGCTTTTCCTTTGTCTAATTTACTTAACTCCTCCTCTATTTCTCTTTCTGATATTTGTATATTTGGTAATATGTTTGGGCATGATTAGAAATTCTTATTTAGTGTAGTGCTTCACAAATAACTTTCTCTTGTGGATAGAGGATCCCTTCATCCATAATGGATTGTATTTTGTCTTTTACTTTGGTTTTGCTTCAGATGTAGCTGTAAAATAGCTTTGGTTGATCGCTACTTTTGTTAATGATGTCCTCCTCAAACTGTTTTTGGGCTTCTCTCCTTATTCTTGTGTATTCATTTCTTGCCTGTTTATAGTTGTTATATGTCACCCTCTCACTATTGTGTCTTCTGTATCTATTCCACAGCAAATCTCTTTTTTTCTTTTGATTTTTTGCATTCTTTTTTAAACGATTTCTTTAGTGTAATTTCTGCTTCTTTGTGCCGAGGGATGATATTTTGGACTCCTATTTCAATAAGTTCACAAAATTTTCTATATATAATGTTAGTGCATATTGTTGTTAGTGTGTGTCCGCGCGCACACACCTGCTAAGTCACGAGTGATGACGTCATCGGGAGGTTCCTGCGGTATGCAACCGGGGACCTTGGGCAGTTCGCATTGTGAGGCCGGTGAGTGTGGTTTGCCTAGTCTGACACTGGTAGCAGGGCGTAGTTTGAAAAATGGCATCGTGTTCGACTAAGTGGCCTCCAAAACTTGAAAATGATTCTGCTTATGAGAGCTGGAAAAAGGACATCGACATTTGGTGCGAACTGACGGATTTGCCTAAAGAAAAACAAGCCTTAGCTATTCACCTGTCATTGTCTGGAAGAGGAAGGGTGGCGTCTTCGGAGGTTGATGCGGATGTTTTGAAACAGAAGGATGGTGTTCAGACCTTGCCGAAAAAATTAGACGGTTTATTTCTCGTGGACAAAGGACATCAACAGTTTGCAGCGTTTTATGAGTTGTACAACTTCAGAAGAGCCGGTGATATGAACATTCGTGAGTTCATGGTTCATGACAGAATTTGAGCATGTTTATTTCAGATTTACAAAGCAGGACATGGCACTGCCAAATTCTGTGATGGCTTTTATGCTTTTAGCTGCATGCAAACTTTCAGACACTGAGCAACAACTAGTGATGTCCGCGATAACTGAGATGACATACAAAAACATGAAATCTGCCCTGAATCATATTTTTGCTGGTGAAATTGGCGGGCAGAACGATGCATCGGTGTCCGCCCGGGAGGTGAAAGGCGAACCAGTATTTTGGAGTGACGATGTTGAGGGTGAGGAAACGTTTTATGCTAGAGGTACTCAACGAGGACGGAGAATGTTGTGGGGTGGTGCAGCACGTGATCGATGTCGTGGTGGTGGCCGATGTTCAACTGTATCTGCTAGAATTCCCCAACGCTCATCCACCGGCAGGAGGCAGAACCCACTTGGGTCTGATGGAAAGGTATCGAGGTGTTTCGTATATGATTCTAGATTTCATTGGGCACGTGACTGTCTGAATGTAGACGAAAACGACGGCAGTCGAGAAGAAAATTCTGAAACAGCACATCTGTCGTTATTTATGGGCTATGCAGATGATGCCGCTAGTAGAGGTAAGTTACAGACTCTAGTAGAAGAATCTAAGGGATGTGCTTTTCTAGACACAGGGTGTTCTACAACTGTATGTGGAGTTGAATGGATCAATTGCTATCTAAGTGAGCTCACTGATTACGAACGTGAAGCTATAAGAGAAGAAGCGTCATCCTCAGCGTTTACTTTTGCTGATGGTGTCACAGTTTCTTCCCTCAAATGTGTTATTCTGCCCTGCTACGTTGGAAATATGCATGCAACGATTGTGACTGATGTTGTGAACTGCAATATTCCCTTGCTGTTGAGTAGACGTTCCATGAAAAAAGCAAAAATGTTGATTAACTTTGGAAGTGACCAGGTCAAAATTTGTGGAACTATCATTGATTTGAAGTCCTCATCTTCAGGCCATTACTTGCTTCCAATTTCTTTATGAATAGGTCGTGAATTTTGTGAAACAATCATGCTGGCATCTCTTGGGGGTGATGTAGAAAAAACTGCTTTGAAGCTTCACAGGCAATTTGGACACCCAGCATCGGCGAAATTAATTAAACTGATCACAGATGCGGGAATTAAAAGTTCAGAACTGGAGCGGGCTATCAAGGCTGTATCTGATGCTTGTGCAGTCTGTTGCAGATTTAAGAAAACCAAGCCCCGACCTGTAGTCAGTTTGTCCATGGCGTCTAAGTTTAACGAAGCCATAGCCATGGATTTGAAAGCATGGGGAAGGCATTATTTCTTAGTCCTTGTTGATTTGGCGACCAGGTATTGTAATGCGATAGTAATCGCAGATAAGTGTGTGCCCACCATTATCAAAGGAATATTTCGAAGCTGGATTGTTGTGTTTGGCGCACCTAGAAAAATTCTTACAGACAGTGGCTGTGAATTCAACAATGCAGAAATGTGAGCATTGGGAGAGGCCTTCAATATCAAGATCATGACAACGTCTGCAGAGAGTCCTTGGAGGAACGGAGTCTGTGAGTGTCAAAATGCAGTCATTTGTGACATTGTTAGGAAGATAATGGCTGATAGCCAGTGTGAATTGGATGTGGCCTTGGCATGGGCAGTATTGGCAAGAAATGCTCTCACCAACTATGCAGGCTTTTCTCCTAACCAACTTGTTTTTGGTCAAAACCCTGGCCTGCCTAATGTGTACGCAAATGATCCTCCAACCTTGGAACCTTCATCACCATTGAAAATTGTGAGAGACAGCTTGAACACTCTTCATTTAGTAAGACGAGTTTATAAAGACCGAATCAGATGAACGTTTGGCTAGGGCTCTGCGGCACAACGTATGTTCGAGTGACTTAAACGACATCCAAAATGGAGATGAAGTCTTCTACAAAAGAAATGACAGTCATGAGTGGCACGGTCCTGGAATTGTAATAGGCAGAGATGGGAAACAAATTCTGGTGAGACAAGGCGGTGTCTACGTGCGAGTGCACGTGTGTCGTCTAGCGCCTGCGCCAGAGCAAGATACCACAGTTGAAAGTGGTGTCATCAGTGATGAGAAGAACAATGTTGTCCAGGAGAAGCCTAATGACGATCCTTCGCAAGTGTTGAATGACTGTCCACCAGATGACGAGTCAGAAGGTGGTGTGGTTCTAATTTATGAGCCTCCCACAGTTTCTATTCCGATTAATCAGCCTCCCAAAGTTTCTGTTGGTCAACGCATAAAGGGAATACATTCAGAAAGTGGAGAGTTGGTGTCTGGAAAGATTATGAGTCGGGCAGGTAAAACCACTGGAAAGTACAAACACTGCTATAATTTGAAGAGGGACTCTGACGGCAGCATTGATTGGATAGATTTGCAGAAGGATCTTAGCGAATGGAAAGTGGTTGATGATGACGCAGAAATGCTTGTTCTTTTCAACTCTGAGGCCGTATTATGCACTAAGGAAAATGAAATTACAAACTGGCAGAATAATGATGTGTATGAGGAAGTAGATGATGTTGGGCAAGGTGCCATAGCGGTTCGATGGGTTGTGACGGAAAAACTGAAAAATGGAAAGCCTATTGTTAAGGTCCACTTAGTCGCCAGAGGATTTGAGGAAGACACAGTGGATCTCCGAAAAGACTCGCCTACTTGTTCAAAAGAAGCAGTGTGTTTGGCACTTTCTTTGGCCTCCACCAACCAGTGGGATTGCCACAGTATGGACGTGAAAGGTGCCTACTTGCAAGGTAACGATATTGAGAGAGTTGTTCATTTATGCCCTCCGCCTGAATATGCAAATGGTAAGTTATGGAGACTAAAGAAAACTGTTTACGGCCTTTGTGATGCTGCTAGGCATTGGTATCTGTGTATAAAAGATCAGTTGTTGAGTCTCAGAGCTAAAGTGTCATCACTGGATTCAGCGCTGTTCTCTTGGAGCAATAGTGGCAAAGTCGAAGGCATTGTATGCATCTACGTCGACGACTTCCTTTGGGGTGGTACACATGAGTTTGAACAGCAAGTGATAAACTGTTTGAGTCAAATATTCCTCATCAGCAGTTCGGAATCAAAAGCCTTCAAATACGTTGGTCTCAGTGTCATCTCCAACATCAGTGGCAGCATAACTCTCGACCAATTCCAGTATGCTTCATCTTTGAAACCAGTCACGCCGAGTAAACATCGTGCAGCAGTAAAATCAGGGGAGCTGTCCGAGTCTGAGAAAACGGAGTACTGAGCATTAATTGGGCAACTCAACTGGATTGCCACACACACTCGGCCAGATATTGCCTTTGATATGTGTGAGTTGAGTGTGACTAGCAACCAAGCCACCGTAGCAGATTTGCTTAGACTCAATAAGGTGATCTCAAGGGTGAAGACTGACAACATGAAGCTACACATTCCAAGAATGGGGCCAATCGAGGACTGTCATATAGAGTGCTTTTTGGCTGCCTCATTTGCCAACCTTGTAGGCAATGGATCTCAGGGAAGTTTTGTGATCTTCCTATGAGATGCTAGTGAGGCAAGATGTCCTATATTCTGGCAGACAAGAAAGATCAGGAGGGTCGTCAAATCTACCTTATCTGCTGAGGCGTTGGCGCTGCTTGAATATGCTGAGACTGCTGTATATTTCGCCAACATATTGTGTGAGGTTTCTGGATGTGGAAAGATCAAAATAAAGTGTTTCGTCAACAACAAGAGTCTGGTGGACGCCCTTTGCTCCCGTAGGAGCATAGAAGACAGGAGAGTGCGCGTTGATATTGCTGTATTACAAGACATGTTGGAGCGAGGGGAGATTGATGAAGTATCTTGGGTGGATACATCACAACAACTGGCTGATTGTCTCACCAAGAAAGGTGCCTCGACCGAGCAGCTGTGTGCAGCAGTCAGCCGAGACTAGAAAGTTTATAATACTTCAAGAGATCTCACATATCAGTATGTGGCCACAGACTGGGTCTTGATAGTAATTAAACAAAAGTGTATGTATTGGATACATAGTGCGTATCGGGTGTTGATGGTTCTCACACAAAAGTCTATGTATTGGATACATAGTGTGTATCAGATGCAAATAGACCATCCAGCTTCGTCCTTGGAATCTTTTGTGAAATTAAGAAGAGAGGATGAGAGTGTTAGTGCATATTGTTGTTAGTGTGTATGCGCGCACACACACACACCTGCTAAGTCACGAGTGATGACGTCATCGGAAGGTTCCTGCGGTATGCAACCGGGGACCTTGGGCAGTTCGCGTTGTGAGGCCGGTGAGTGTTGTTTGCCTAGTCTGACATATAACATTTAAATCTTGTCCTCTAAGCTCTTTTCCCCAATCTGTTTCTAAGAAGTATTGTACAACATTTCTTTGCATCGTGGTAGTTACCCTTTTAATAGTTAAGGCTCATTTTGTGACTTTCATTACTGTTAACTATGTCATATGCAATCCTGAAGTTGCTTTTGCCGAACGGAGGGTGATACATAATGCTGTCAATATCATTTTCTTGCCTAGTAAATATATATAGGATCTAGTACTGATGGTACATCTAGTCCTATTTTTCTGGTGCTTTCTTTTACGTGTTGTGTTAGGAAAAACTCCTGCACAAGGTCCAGGAGCTTTTGGTCCCAATAGCTTTCCTGGCTTTTTATATCTAGAGTATTTCAATTTATATTTGTATTGAAATCTCCAGATATTATCATTCTTTCAGATTTCTCCTCCAGTCTATGTAGTAATGCTCTTAAAATTTGGATTGTACTCTTTGCCAGATCTTCGTATTCGCCTTTTTCCCAAATGTTTGATCAGGGTGGCATGTATAAATTTGCCACAATTATTTTCCCTTCAGACGTACTAATCTCTACTGCGATCATTTCTACCTGTGAGGGTATATCTAGTTCTATTTCTTTGACTTGCAGATTTTTCTTTGTTAACCTGTCACGTCCCGACCGATTTCCCACCTCCGATACCTCCCAGTCCTGACCAATTTCGGGAAATTTTTTTTTTTACTCAAACCTCCGCTTTTGGTGAGAAACATTGAAAATTCATAGAGAAATCGCCCTCCTGAGCTTATAAATGTTGCTACAGGTGACAGTCAGCCTTAGCTTTTCATTCTCTCTCAGATTACCTGGCTTCAAAGAAAATGAACTATAGGAGGGTTAACTAATTCAAACCACTTTAAATTATATATTTATTTATTTATTTGGTACGAATTTATGTGTAGTGCAAGACTATATTGGTTTTTACACAATAATATAGGCAATATAGGCATTGTTCAGTCACCAAACACATCCACATATGGCACCTTCCTTTACGACATTATCACCTCATCACTTCTCTTTGTTTCTTCCTCTAGCTTCTTTATTTCTTTGTCCTCCACCTCAGGAATCACTTTCACCGTGAATTCCGTTGTTGGAGAGATCGTGGCGTGACGTCTTTACTTTCCAGGTCACTGCTAACAGGTGAATTGCCGAGTGTGGGGGAAGGGGGGGGTCAGGTGGGGCCAGGCAGTATCCCCACTTGACAGCAGATAGAGGAAGATCTCCCACATATGCCTACCAAAAATCACCTGTGAAACTTGAAAAATGTGCAAATGACTGACCTTGCAATTGCATAACGTTCAGGTACGTCGATGGGTGTCACTGTGACAAAACGTTGCAACGTACCCATACATCGACGGGATGCCTCAAGTTAATATCATACTTCCTCCTCCTTTTTTTAAGCTCCTATCTCTTCTCCATATATTACATTCCTTTAGGTTTAGGGTATCATTTGGTATGTGGTTCCTTTAATATAATCATTCATCTTTAGTAATTTAGATACCATTCCATCTACATTTGAGTACATCAACTTAATCATCTTGTTTACATACTTGTCATGTGTGTGTGTGTGTGTGTGTGTGTGTGGGTCAGTCATAGCAAGGAAGGATGGGGTCAGTGAAGACACTGACAAGTAGGTGAGGTGATAATTGTAGTTCAGGGAAGGGAAGGGGATAAGAGGAGGAGTGGAGACAATAATGGGCTTTAACCCGAGAGAGAGAGAGAGAGAGAGAGAGAGAGAGAGAGAGAGAGAATTAATTACTACAGAAGATGTCTTACGATGCCTCCCACGCCACCTAGAACACAGCCTTTTATCTTAGTAAAGTTGAGAAATATAAACTTACGCAACAAAGNNNNTTTAAGAACCAATTATTTTTGTAAGTTGGGGACAGCCTGTATTGAACTGAAAAGGGTGAACTTTCACTCACTCTGATTTATTGAAGTTCAACAACAAGCGACAGACAACCATCACATGCATCATGGATCAGGAACAGAGAAGAGAACCACTATGTATTTTACATTTAGGCTTAATTAATTGACAGTCAGCTACAGCCTACATTACAGTCAATATTGTCAACCAGAGATTTCCTCTGAAAACATAAGCTTAAGAAAGAAGACTTCTAAAATAACAAAGCGAAACCTGCCTGATCGTTTCCTGTAAAGGGTGGCACTCTCTTTCTTCTGTATTTTACAGCCATTGCCAGTAACAATATTAGACATGTTGGTGTCCTGACACACTTGACAAAACATCACACGTTTTTTGTATCGTACTGGAGCCAAGGATGATTGTAGCACCAAATGTTTAGGAATCTGCACCAGTGTTTCTGGTCTTTTTGCTTCCCAGATGTCTGTTGAGCTGGGGTAGTGTCTGAAGTTTCAGTATAACTGGCAAGACTGTTTTCTACACCACGAGCATCCTTAGTTATTTTGTCTGATTCGGTTCAAGAATTGGAAACAAAATCAACGAGTCGCCATTTTCTCCGAGTTCTTGTTGTTGGAGTCAAATTTGTCAACATTCTCAGTTGCTGTACTCACATCTGATGTAAGATCTGTTTCACTGTCATTTGCGACATCCTTTTGCTGTCAAAAGAATTGATCTAGTGTCCTTTGCTTTTTTCTTCCAGATGTTTTTCATCAGAAGCTGGTCTTTTCCACAGCATGGTGTGGTAGGAAGTGTCTCGCCAGAACTGGATTCCATGCGGTCTCTCGCACAAGTGTTATCTTTACTCTGATTGCCTAGATCACTGTAGGTAGTGTTATTATCCTCATAAACAATACTGTTGCCAAAAAATGGGACATTAAACATCACATATGAAGGAAGGTAGTGGAGATAGGTGAGATGGTGGGAGATGGCAGTGCTGAAATGCATTCAGGGCAACAGGCACAGTGAGAGTGGATGAGCGCGGGCCAGCCTGCCAGGAAGGCAGTGCGCTAGTGGGGGTGGGGGATGGTGGAGGGATGGGGAGGGAGACACGCCTGGCAGCGCTGACAATAAGCCAGGCAACTTTGACCATTCGGTAGGGATGGGGACAGCCATTTTTGCTCAGCTGGTGGGTTAGGTTCTATGACCAGCACGTGGCTCGAGAGGCTGGCTGGGTGACTTTGACTGTTCGGTGAGGAGACGGATGGCCATTTTTGCTCAGCTGGTGGGTTAGGGTCTATTACCAGCACACGGCTTGAGAGGCTGGCCAGGTGACTTTGACCGTTCGGTGAAGAGGCAAACTACCATTTTTGCTCAGCTGTTGGGGGGGGGACAGGGGGAGAAGTGAGGGAAACGAGAGAGGATGGGGAGAGCTGCGTGTTTGGATGTGTGTGTTTCAAACCTAGGGAGCAGCAGAGCATTCAGACTAGTGAATCGACGACCTTTCGGATTGTGAGAATGTTCTCCAATTTCTTTTGTCCGATGTAGCGAGTGCTCGGTGAATACCAGATATCGGGGTATTCCTGCATTCATTCACTTCCCACTCACTCATTATCTGTACATGTCTGCAGTTGCTCACTTCCTGCTAATTCATTCGCTGTCACTCCTCATTGTCTTGCACTGCTTTAGAATGTGGGCCAAACTGATAAAAAAATGCCTGGGTTGGTTTAATGACCTAGTCCAATTCTGATATACATATGTTCCCAGTTTCATATCCAGTGATGTTCTTGGGCACCCCATCTCTGTGTATACAGTAAGACCTCACCATAACGGACTAATTGGGGCCCAAGCCATTCCAAAAAATGCGAAATTCCGATAAAAGCGACATCTGGACTTACCCCTGCTAATCTGGACTTTTTCCGATATATCAGACATTAGTCCGGATTGCATCAGTGGTCTTCACCACCATTGCAGTATTGTACTGTGTTATACCTTCACTACATTAATCAAGTGGTATAATAATACTATAATATTGTACTGTGCACTGAAAAACATGTCTTTTACTTGTCTTATTGTGGTGAACATAGCTGAAGTGGTCAGGCAGTCCGGACTGCTTCTGGCTTTATCGGACTTTTTCCAATATATAGGAGTTTAGTCCAGTAGCTCCTTGAGTCTGATAAAAGCGAATTCCGGTCTATTGAAGTCCGTTATATCGAGGTGTTACTGTACTTTGAATATTTCCACATATCTCACAGAGGTGACTGGAGGTTTTTAATCATATAAGGCTGTCAGAAGCATTAGTTGGTCTCATACTCATAAATGTTTTGACTGTTGTATACCCCTAAATATTTTGACTGTTGTAACTAGCCAACAAGGGATATTATGTGATGTGGTAGTCACTAATATTATGGTTTATTTTGAGTTTATTAAGTAAGATTTTTAGAATTTTATTAACATAAGAAGCCACAACAGTATAAATTAATACATTCAGGTCACCTAATTCGCGTATCTGTAAGCCGCAGATTTGTAATCTGCAGTACTTTGCCCAACCAGTCCCTATTTTTTAAATTCCACGGAAAAAACTTGAAAAACGCAGTTCCTAGGTTCCAAAGTGGCTCATTTCTGAGGAGATTTATAATATCCAGGCACTCATGATGTATTCCGCGGCTGCTAGCCAATCACAGACAACCTAGACCCAGCAGCCAATCACAGCCTGGCCCTGGTGGCAAGTGTCCACACTACAGCTGCCATGTTTTGTTTACCTTCTGTCCCACCAACCACCAACTACGTGTGTTCCCTCGCGAGTTCTGAGTGCTACCTGGCCTCTTCCCCCCCCCATCAAGGTTACCTCTCCCTGGGCTCTGTTATGGATGGCCCCAACCCCCCAAGGTAACGTTCGACCCAACTAGGGTCCAAGAAGAAGGTTCCTCTCAGTTACCAGCTGCATTTGGACATTATTCATCGAGTGGAGAAAGGAGAGAAGTTTGCACACTTGGCTAGGGAGTATGGTCTGAACAAGTTAACAATTCGCACCATTTACAAGAACCATTTACAAGAGATGCTAAGTTTTCCCCAGCTCCTAGGCACCCCATCCACTTAAGCATTGTCGTCCGTCGGAGTCAGGTGAGGCCCCTTAATTATTGTTTATTTCCACTTAATTATTGTTTACTTCCATTAAATACATGTATGGAATGGTTCTAAGATTATCTGTTTTTGCTGTTGGCTAGTTATGTGTAGGTAGGGTGCTGTAGGGGGGTTCCACGAGGGTCTAGACTAAATATCCTTTTTTTCCCCATTGGTTCTTAACTTTGTAAACTGCAGAATTCGCAATCTGCAGGTAGGTACCAGTCTCTAATAGCCTCGGATTAGGTGACTTGACTGTATTTTTCTCAGTATCATGCATCAGCCAGTCTGGTGTTGGTTGGCAAGTAGAGTATGAATGTATAAGCTAATAAATCAGAAAACTGAAAAGGTCACACTGGCATTGTGCAGAATTATTCAGTTAATTAAGTTACAGGATGTATACTTGAGCCATGTGCATTGTGAGAAAGGAGTGATTGATCTGATGTTTCAGACAGTTTAAATATTTCCATTGCATTATATTTAATTTCAGGATCTGCTACATTGCATACACTGCTGGAATATGGGTGTATCCTGTGTTTGAAATACTGGACTTCAAATTAAGATCAGCTTTGATATCCTTTTTATTGCTGCCAAGCCTCATCCTTGTATATTTGTGTCCAAAAATCCACCAGCTTGTTTGGGGTAAGTTTTGATGTCATACAGTTTATATTCATCCTTTCCATGTCTTACTCAGTTCCTCCTCCTACTTTACCCCCACATAGATGGGGTAAGATCAAATGGAGTAAAGAGAGCAGCATTCATTATCCTGTACTTTTAGGATTAGTTACCGGGTTACCACTATTGGATGATTGGATGATAGATGCCCTCTTCTGCCCCATACACAACTTGTACCTTTCCTTTGTGCTGGATGTTTGCT
The DNA here is from genome assembly GCA_018397915.1 of Birgus latro. NCBI lineage: Eukaryota > Metazoa > Arthropoda > Malacostraca > Decapoda > Coenobitidae > Birgus > Birgus latro. The sequence continues at coordinate 10,695 of JAGKTI010004737.1, read as the reverse complement.
CTCATTCAGCCTGTCCCAAAGAAAGGTGCCCATTCCCATCTCTCTAACTATCCCCCAATAGCTTCAACATCCTGTGTTTCAAAAGTTTTTGAGTCTGTTCATAACAAAAAAGTTTTAAAGCATCTTTCCTATCACAACCATCTTTCTGATTGTCAGTGTTCCACCAGGGACGTTCCACTGGCGATCTTCTTACCTACCTTTCATACTCCTAGTCATCCTCCTCTTGGGACTTTGGTGAAAGCTTTACCATTGCACTTGACATCACAAAGGCTTTTGATTGAGTCAGGTATAATTTTAATTTCCAAACTGCCCTCTTACAGTCTCCATCCTTCTATCTGTGCCTTCATCTCTAGCTTCCTTTCTGGACATTCTATAGCAGCTGTTGTAGTGGTGTTCCTCAGGGCTTTGTCCTATTACCATCTCTCTTCCATTTATTCATCAGTGACCTTCTAAGCTGTACACTAACTCAATCCACCGATACATTGATGACTCCACCCTTCACCTTTCCATTTGCTTCCTGCAGCATCCATCTCAGCAGTTTACTTCAGCAAACAAGGGATGAGGCTATGGCACACCTAATGTTTGACTTGGCTCGTATCTCTGATTGGAGTAAAAGTAATCTTGTTGTTTTTAATGCATCAAAAATTCAGTTCTTACATATATAAACCTGACTGAATCTTCCACAGGAGTATCCCTTAATTTTTAACAATAACCAACTCAGTCCTGCATCATCTTTAAACATACTAGGGGTTTCGTTCTCTTGGGATTTATCTTGGAAGGATCATATTACCTCTCTTGTAAAAACTGCTTCCAAGAAATTAGGAGTGCCGAGCCGACTCCATGTCTTCTTTTTTACCCCTGCACAGGTGTTGACTTTATACACGGGTATTTTTCTCCTCTGTGTAGAGTACAACTCTCACTGTGGGAAGGCTCCCCACATAAAGCTCTTCTCAACAAAGTGAAGTCTAAGGCTTTTTGTTACATTAACTCTCCTCCTTTTACTGGCTCCTTCAACATGTGTCCCTTCACTGCACTGTTGCATCTCTGTCTCTTTTCTGTCACTACTTCAGTGGTCAGTGCTCTTCTGAACTGTTGCCTGCATCCCTCTACCACAATGGAAGGTGCCTAGCACCCATCTAGGAACAATCTCTCATCCCTTTTCTGTCTAACTCTGTAACACAAGAGTTAACTTTTACTCCCAGTTCTTCATTCAGTCAACAAGTCAGCTCCGGAACTGCCTCCCTCTGTCTGTATTTCCTACTGTCTATGATCTCCAGTCCTTCAAACGCAGTGTGTCCAGGCATCTAGAAATGAACAGATCTTGAATTTGGCCTTGTGCTGTTTTGTTTTTATTTATTGGAGGGAACAGTTTGCAGGCCCCTGGCCTTTGGTTTTTTGTTCCATGCATGAAAAAGAAAAAATAAATAAATCTTCCATTTTACTTGTAGACTTCCTCTCATTCAAGCTTTCTAGCATATTCTCAACAAATGTGTTATTTCATTTTTCCTATCTGTCTATTGCCAGACGCCTTAATCCTGTACGGGGTGGCCACAAACAAATCGCCTCCTTGTCATTCTGTCCCCCACCATTTCACTGCCCTGCTCCCAGCTCACACCCCTCTCTCTCATATACCTTTCCACTCCATCTTTCTATCTCATCCTTGGCCTCCCCCTTCCTCCACCCCCCTCCACCTCACTCACATACACTCTCCTCATCAGTCTCTCACTCTTCATCCTCTCCAATACGGTTAATTTATCACTGCATACACTTCAACACCTGGTGGCATTCAATTTTTCTACCATTTCACACTCATCTTCACTTCTTACAGTGTGTTATTTTAGGCAGCAGATACTTTCTGTCTGCATCACCAAAACTAATCATATTTAGTATTGCTCTGATATAGTCATTCCCATTCATCAGCTTTTCAGATTATTCTTTTCATTGGCTCCTTATATCACTTCCACTTTTTGTGTAAGTGATAGGGAGCGAGGAGTGTGTGCTGCAACACAAGTTTTTGATATGTGATATGGTACTTAAGGAATGGGTGATGAAAAAAAGGACCTATGCACCTAGGAGGAAAATATGGAAGCTGAAAAACGAAGTAGTAAAGGATGCCTTCTATACCGCGATGAGTTGAGTGGTGGCTGAACAAGATGTTGATAGAGGTATTAATGAACAGTACAGAGCCCTCAAGAACAACCCCCTCTGGGGGTAGGGGGTTTCAAGAATTCTCCCCCAGTATCCCTGCTTGTCGTAAGAGGCGACT